>JAOXOE010053814.1:0-34111 GCA_028565055.1 Phoeniculus purpureus | reverse complement strand
GGTGACAGAGCACTGGAAGGGGCTGCCCAGGGGGGTTGTGGAGTCTCCTTCCCTGGAGACATTTAAAACCCACCTGGCCATGTTCCTGTGCGACTTGGTCTAGATGATCCTGCTGTTCTGTGAACATCACTTTCCTCACTTTCCGGTGTGTGCTGGTTTATTTACTAACCTGTGTGCAGTAGTCTATTTATCACCTTCAGAAAACAGCCCAGGTATCCTGTTAGCAGAAGGCTTCTTATTTAAATGTAGGGCTCTGTTTTTCTTGCGATGCAGACGCAGGAGTCTACGTGGACCTGCACAGACAGAAGTGTCTGCAGTTCAGACAGTCCTGAGCTGCCTGAAGAAACATGTTTTGAGAACAAGAAGCAAGAGCTTTTTGGTCCTTTGACCTCCGTGGGAACACACACAATTAAACTCAAGCAGCCAGAAAGTACCTGCACTGCAGACAACCCCATCAGATGATAACACCACCCTTATTTCAGCAGCAGCATTAGCAGCAATGGGAGCAAGCTTTCCAAAGCCTCCCTTTGTTCAGCTCATCCTGCATGTTGTCTGAAGTGGGATTTGAAGAATAGTGTTCAGAGAAAATGTAAGTTCAAATGGATTCTTGCTGGTATCAGTTTTAAACCAGACCTGATGCTGTTCTGAAGACAGAAAAGCTGCCGGCTGCCAGCTAATGCAGGTATCCTTACTCAGATAGGAGTGTTAATGTATCTGCAGTGTAAAGACAGATAATACCTCGCTTGTGTCTTAGGCACATTAATGTGTGACAAGTGTGATCTAGGAGCTGCAGAATATGATGCCAATGGGTAAGTCAATAGGAAAAGAGAGGGGAAAATAAGGAAGTATTTTCATCCCGATTGAACAGTTGGTCCCTCAGAGAGCTCAGGAAGAATGGTCCCTTCCAATCCCTAAAGTTCTGTGATCCTGTGATTTACAACACCAACTTTAAGCATCTGGTTAAAGTTACTAAACTAATATAATGAGTCAATAGATTCCTCCAAAGGACAAATGAACCAGAGTAATGTCTTTTTCATTCCTTTCCGCAACCTAGCATTTCATTCTGGTGTCTCCATTAGCACTGCTGTTTGGGTCAGTAGAGTGGGCTACAAATAAATTTCCTCACCCTTCTTGCTCGCCATGCTTTTGCAGAAAGGAGAGGACTTGGTTTTGAGTTGAGACTGAAAGATGAGGTCCAGGTGGACCCAGGTGGGTTTTAAATGTCTCCAGAGAAGGAGACTCCACAACCCCCCTAGGCAGCCCATTCCAGAGCTCCATCACCCTCAATATGAAGAAGTTCCTTCTCATATTGATGTGGAACCTCCTCTGTTCCAGCTCACACCCATTGCTCCTTGTCCTATCATTAGATGCCAGAGCCTGGCTCCATCCTCCTGACACCCACCCTTCACATATTTATCAACATTCATGAGGTCACCCCTCGGTCTCTTTTTTTCCAACAGCAGTTTAAATAGTTTTCTCAATACTCATTATTTTAGATGAGGGGTTTTCCTTCCATGTTCATGAATGAAGTCACCCCTCAGTCTCCTTTTCTCCAAGCTGAAGAGCCCCAGCTCCCTCAGCCTTTCCTCATCAGGGAGATGCTTTTATGCCTTTATGCTGGCTGCAGCTGCTTGCAAACTCAGAAGTGAACATTTTTCCCCATTGCAGAAGAAGCTGATTTATAAAAAGAAGAAAAACAGTGGGGGGAAAAAAATAGTTCATTGCAAAAATAAAAACTAAGAAAAATCCAGGCCTTGCTGATCTCTAGCAGAGGTAAATTTTCCTCGCTGCAGTATGTTGCTGTCTCATGGATTAAGCGCAGAATGAAGAATTGAACAGTCTTACCTGTTACCTTGCTCGTACAACTTGAATCTTTATAAGTCTATGCCTCATTTTCATGTCCTGATGCAAAATGTTCTTTTCCATCCCAAGATGAGAGAAGAGAACGTGTCTCTCTCTGTGGAGCCAGTGCAAAGATAGACATTTTAATTTCACTCATGCAGCTGAGGTTAGTGTTACGGTGCCACACTGAAAAGGCTGAGGCAACTCTGTGAACAAGAATGCAAACAAAATCTGCTCAGAAAAGGAGAGCTGGTGGATTTGCTCGCTCCGTAAAATAAGAGTTTCTCCCCTCAGTAGGAGAGTGGCTCCTCTGTTAATCCTTTGAAGATGCAAAATACGAAACACAGGCATGGAGCTTCTGATTCCAGTAGCCTGGCGGAAGAAAGGGGCTGCTACAGACCACTGGAACAAACGGGCTGCCCACGGGGTTTGTGGAGTCTCCTTCTCTGGAGATGTTTAAAACCCACCTGGACGTGTTCTTGTGTGACTTGATCTAGGGGATCCTGCTGTGGTGGGGGGATTGGACTGGATGGTCTTCCGAGGTCCCTTCCAATCCCTAAAGTTCTGTGGTTCCGTGAAATAGAGAGGGAAAAAATAGCATTAGAGGGAGCTGTTGCACAAAGGAAACCCCCCTTTCAGAAACCTTTCCTTTCTTGTAGGCAAAATAATAATAATAATGATAATGAAGAAGAAAAAGAGAGAGGAGTGAGTGTGTGAGAAAGAATCCTTGACAGTTATAAAAGGAAATACGATTATGCTCAGTGCTTCGAAGGCCACATCCCCCAGTGCTGATCGTGGCAGGGCTGCTCCTCTACAGACAAGCTGCTCAAAAATGTCAGTGTAACAGTCACCCTGCAGCCACCTGAGTCCTCGACCTAATTAATTTTGCACGGTTTGGCAAAGCATCCTTAAGATTCATTCATTCCTTCTAAGAATAAATCTTGTGCTGCTCTTCATGCTGCAGAGAAAGCATGAGGAGAGGAAGAGGCTGAGTACGACAGTATCGTTTGAGAAACTCCCCGTGGGCAAACAACAGTCAAAAGCAGAATGTTGTCACCTGGCAGATGTTTATTGACCTTAGATTTTGTGTAGCCGGCTCTTCCTTGTGTGCCAGCCTTTGGCTCGCAGCTTTCGGAGCAGCTGTATTTTGTTATTATTATTTACTGAAACCCCATGAAGCTGCTTCTTACCTCCCCTTTCATGTCTGGACAAGGCAAAGCTTTGTTCTTTGTGCCCTGCAAGAGCATCCTCTCTCATTTCTCCCTTCATGCACATGAAGAATTGAGACTGTAGAAACAGAACAATTTTGGTCTAGACTTGATAATGTATGGCTGGTTTCCAGAGCCAGTAGATTATTAATATAAATCATAGAATCATAGAATCATAGAATCATTAGGGATTGGAAGGGACCTCGAAAGATTGTCCAGTCCAATCCCCCTGCCTCAGTAGGATACCCTAGATCAAGTCGCACAGGAACATGTCCAGGTGGGTTTTAAATGTCTCCAGAGAAGGAGACTCCACAACCTCCTTGGGCAGACCCTTCCAGTGCTCTCATTCTTACCATGAAGAAGTTCCTTTTCATATTAATGTGGAACCTCCTCTGTTCCAGCTCACACCCATTGTCCTATGTCCTGTCTTTAGATGGAGCCTGGCTCCATCTTCCTAACACCCACCCTTCACATATTTATGAACGTTAATGGGGTCACCCCTCAGTCTCCTTTTTTCCCAGCTCAAGAGACCCAGCTCCCTCAGCCTTTCCTCATCAGGGAGACGCTCCACTCCCTTCATCATCTTCGTGGCTCTGCACTGGACTCTCTCCAGCGGTTCTGTGTCCTTCTGGAACTGAGGGGCCCAGAACTAGTTGGTAAGAATGGAACATTATCTTTGCTGCTATGTCAGTGAACATAATTCATGGATGTGGCATCTACATAATTTAACTAAGGACAATCAGTTCCAAATTAAGAATCAAAACAATCTTAAGAAAACAGTGAATTTGCAAAACTAAGTACATTAGAGACAGCCAGAGTTGTTGCTGTTTTGCTTGAATCAGGCTGGGTGATCATCCTTCTGCTTACGATGTAGGGAAGTGAAGCCTGATAGAGTCAGTCTGTTTTAGATTAAATAGTTTGGGTAGGTTTGAGTCAATAGTTACAATGTTGAGTTATTCAACATATTTCTTTGTTTTTAGTAGCTTTAATCTCTTCTTTACATTACACATACCCACACATTTTCTCTCAGAAGAATTTTTGAGTTGAGAGTCCCTTGAAGTCAGATACTGCAGGCATCTGGGAACAAGCCTGTACAAAGATTCTAAGTGCATTGCAAAGTTTAAAACTTTTATAAATATTTGATAAAATAGGTTATGTTAAAAAAAAAAAGAATTAAATAAATTCAGAAATGTTTCTTTCCTCTCACAGAGGAAGCAATTTTATCAGATATGGAAATGATGCATTTTGAAGTTCCAGAGAAAGTACAAATCAGACTTTTTGAAACTGAAAGTGGTCAGAGGAGTCTGTTCATTATTGTTCACAGAGAGGCTTTTAAACAAACAGAAAAGGGGTTGACTGCTGTTCTGAAATACAGATTATGTGAACTAAGGAACTATATCTGCAGGGAAAGGTAGAGTTTTCTCATATTTAAGTAAATTTAGAATCTTAAAAAAATCCAAAGAACAACCTAGACCGGTCATCTTCCTTCTCTTCCTCCTCGTCCTTTTCCTACCCTGTCATTAGTCACCTGATGGTGGCAATATGGTTGAAATGGGTCTGGTTTAGTTTTTCAGCAACAGGCAGCGCAAATTTCTTAGTTGCCTCCAGTGTATCTGAACACAAAGTCTTGTTTATAACCTTTACACTCAGTTGTTCAAGTGGTTGAAAATTAGGTAAACCTGCTGTTTATGATTCACTGGCTTTTTCATCCTGGAGTTAAAACATTTTTGTTATTATGGAACTTGTTCCACAATCCACAAGAAAAGTCAGAGTAATTCTAGAGTACAAAGTAAAGTCCAAAAGGAGTTTTAACCAGTGCACCTGCCACCTGAGAACCGTCTTACAGAATCTCTGAATGCTTTGTTGCAGACAGCTTTGCCTGGTTGCCAAATGACATAACTGGAGATCCAGGATAGTGTGTTGGACCACTGAAGATGACAACTTCATGTTTGTGGCCGTGAAGTCAAGAAACCAAACTATGTCTCCACAGACTCTTCATACTGATGTCAAATCTGACACAGGGAAAACGAAAAGATATGTGATTGCACTACACCCCCGTGTAGCTGAACCTTTCTACTCATTCCTCAATAACATTATTGGGGTATTGAACTAGATGATCTTTTGTGGACCCTTCCAATACCTAATGTTCCGTGATTCTCCGGGAGAGATGCTCAGAGTGCTTCTGGGCCCTTGGCACCCTTGTTATCCATCAGGATAACATCAGATACAGCTTGAGCCAGTCTTTATTCTTTTCTGTTCCAGAGAACTCAAAATCATTTATGTGTGCTGAAATGTGAGCACCTAAAACATTCATTGACAGATGAATGAATTTCCATTCTACTTGCCTACAGACTCAGTTCGCTGGAAAGATCAAATACCACCAGGTCTTGTACATCCTGAGGCTCAGACTACTCAGGTGCAGTAGCCAGATACTCCTTCCACTCATTAACCAGCACCAGGTTCACAGAATCATAGAATTGTTGGAGTTGGAAGGGACCTCTAGAGGTGATCCTACTGTGACAGGGGGGTTGGATGAGATGATCTTTCGAGGTTCCTTCCAATCCCTAATGTTCTGTGATTCTGTGATCATCAAGACCAACCCCCTGAAAAACCAAGACTGCCCAGAGCACACAGCACAGGGCTGCATCTGTGTGGTGTTTGAATGTCTCCAGAGCAGGAGACTCCAAACCCCTCTGAGTAGCCTGTGCCAGGGCTTTGGGACTTGCACTGGAAATAGTTTTTTCCTTATTTCCAAATGAAACTTCTTGTGTTCCAGCTTGTGCCCAGTGGCCCTTGTCCCATCACTGGGCACAACTGAGAAACAGCCTGGCACCACCCTCCCTACAGCCACCCTGCAGGTATTTGTCGGTGTGAATCAGCTCTCCTCTCAGCCTTCTCTTTTCAAGACTAACCACCCCCAGCTCTCTTAACATTTCCTAATAAGAGACATGCTCCAAGCCCCATTCATTGGCCTCCACTGAACACTGTTCTCTATCTCTCTTGAAATGAGGAGCCCAGAACTTAACACAGTAGTCCAGATGTGGCCTCCCAGGGCAGACTAGAGGGGAAGGATGACCTCTCTAGTCCTACTGGCCCCACACTTCTTAAGGCACCCCAGAATACCATTTGCCTTCCTGGCAACAAGGGCCCACTGTCAGCCTAGAGATTGACATGTTGGACGCAACTGTTTTATCCACCAACAGGAGCTCAGCAGACTGTCCGTGCTTTGAAAATCGTTCCTTTATTTCCACAGCGTGTAATCATAGTATCATTAGAGATCGGAAGGGACCTCGAAAGATCATCTGCTCCAATCCCCCTGCCACAGCAGGATCACCTAGACCAAGTCACACGTTATTTTGTCACTCTAACTTACCTGTGATCTTTAGAGATCTTTTTTGGAGTCACCTCTAGTTTGATGTAACTAACTCTTCCTCTTCCTTGAAAGAGAAGTATACACTTGGGCCAATTTCAAATATACTGTTGGTTATACGTGGGAAAATTTCAGCTTGTAACTGCCCCGATGGCAGTCCTTCAGAGGCTCCAGCAAGAAGACGGTAGCTAATAAAAGCCTACATGGAGCTGCCATTGTCATCTCTGCAAATATCAAACTACAAAGGCCATGGAGCTACCTTTTATCTCTCCATCCACATAATTAAGCCCTTCCAAGAAAGTTCAATACTTCTCATCTTTCAGGTATAACTAGCTGGCTGCTGATATCAAGCCTGTACCATGAGCAAAATGTTTCCTTTTAGGGGCTACATCACAGTAGCTGTGTTTTCAAACACAGCAAGAAAACAATGAAAATGTAAGGGTGATGCCACTTCCTCTCAAAAAGTGGTCAGAGGACAAAGTTCAGTGGGAAGACACCCTTGACCTGAGAGACCTTGAAGGAACCCATCTGCTGGCTTCTGAAGAATCACAGTGTCACAAGCTATTAATGGTGACTTTTGCATTTTTCATAGAGGTACATTTCAATTCTTGTCATGGTGGTGTGTTGTGGTGGGCTGTTGTAGCACTCTGCTAATCTGGGTGTGCACACTGGAGGTCTCAGTCCTGAGCTTCACACTTTTGCTCCTATAGATGTTCATGACGGGAGGTATATAGTTTCTATTTTAACTCATCTCTGCCCTAATCATTTGTGGAGGACAGACTCTGAAGGTGTTTAAATCATTTATTGAGAAGAGACTCTGAAGAAGTTTAAAACCCACCTGGCCATGTTCTTGTGTGACTTGATCTAGGGGATCCTGCTGTGGGGCAGGGGAATCGGACTGGATGATCCTTCGAGGCCCCTTCCAGTCCCTAATGCTCTATGATTCTGTGTAACACCCTTATGAAGGAGTGAGGACAGGTTACTGGTACACTGAGATTTGTAGTAGGAGTAAACAACAGATGAATAGACACAATCCTGTAGGTCTGTGCTTTCAAAGCCACAAGGACACGCATCAGTCTTCACAGCAAACCCAATATCGTGCATCTACAGACCTCTGTTTTCACAGAAACATTTTCTTGCCTTTTTTGGCCATATGCTCTGCATCATCATTATTAAATTATGAAATATAATAACTCTGCACTGGCTTCAGATCATGAGTGCTTATGTTGGCCACAATACACAATAAAACAACAAAGGTAGAATAAAAATATTTACTTGGGTTCTTAGGTTACCTTTTACTTATCGGCCTCCAGCAATTTTACTGATCATTTACTGCAGTCCTGGGTACCTCAGTTAACCTACTATCTGCTTTTCAGGGAGCTATAACCCTCTATATTTTTTAATTATTTTAATCAAGTTTGTATTTCAGTGGAGTTTTACTGAATTATCTGCCATCTAGTCTCTCTGGAAAAGAAAAACACAACAAAACCAGCCATGAAGTGGTGATGATATGCATCCAAACAGATAAAGGAGCCACATGAATTGCCACATGTGAAGATTTCGGCTGAGGAGCCAGTTTGGCTGAGATAGGCTGGCCATGCAAAGGAAACACATCACATCAAGATGTACTTGATTTCCAGGTGCCACCTACATTGTTAGTTACTCAAAAAAGAAGCAGAAAAAAAACTTCAGGAGCACTATTTGACTTTTGTCTCAGTACCTCCATTCTGAACTTCTTTTATTACTTCTGCTAAGAAATGTGGGACCTGGATTCATACAACAGCCATAATTTCAATTTGTCTTAATGGTTCAGGTACCATTCAGGTATATTTTACACAGTGTAAGTCTAGGAAACAGGATCAGAAAGGTGTATGTGTCTCATTCGAGAACAGCCCAAAGCCTAGCAGTTAGGTCTCTTGGTGTAAGGAGGTCATCGGGTATCATACACAACACCAGCCATAGTTCAGTGGAGTCATATCCATAGCATCACATAGACATGGAATTTATTGGGTTGGAAGGGACATCCAGATGTCATCTAGCCCAACCCCTTTACAACATGGACATCTCTAACTACAACAGATTGCCCAGAGCCCCATCCAGCCTGACCTGCAATGGCCTCCATCACCTCTCTAGGTAGCCTCTCTAGATCCCTCAGCCTTAGATTCAAGAACTTTTTCCTCATGTCCAGCCTTCAAACCTGTCTTCCATCTTCAAACCATGACCCTTCATCCTATCACACCATGCCCTTCCCCACACTTCTGATAGGCCCCTTTCAGGTACTGGAAGTTCAGTCTAAGGTCTGCCTGGAGTCTTCTACTCTTCAGTGTGCAATGCAGGAATGTGACTTGGCTCATCAGCAAATCATTACTGACCACTATTCCAAAGTGCTTTTAGTTCTGCAGTGGAAGCCTGAGCATGAGGCTCACTGTGCATTTCCATACCCCAAAAAACAACAAAAAGAAGGTCTGGGGACATAGTCCCAATCAATGTCCTTCATCCCAGGATGAATACTTTAAACTGTAGATGACATTCTTCTGCCTCATTAAGTGCCTCTGTTCCATTGTACAGACTGAAATGATGGATATCTGCAAGTTATAAATGTGCCGTTATCTAAGGAGTCCATAGGCGTTTGAACTTCCTTTTCCTCATTTCTCTGGAGAAACCTTTTTTAAATACTCTGATCAAGTATAATCTTGGAGATACAGCCAACTATCCATCTTCTCAAGAGCTTGTGCACTGTGTCAGATATGTAAAAAATGCGTATAGAGCTGCTTACAAAATCCACTTTGATTCTGAGCACCTTGCTCATGTACGTGTGTGAACAAGGATCCTGAAGGTTGTCTGTTGCATGTTTTGCCTGTGAAAAATGAAAAGCTGAGGCCGATGAAGAAGGGGTCCTATAAGCTGTTTTTACCACCTATTTCTCCCTTCTGCATGCTCAGTCCTCTCAATGGTTATTGGGATATAATGCAATATTTACTCTCAAATGGTGGAGAGGAACTGTTATCTCTAGTCAATCAGGTACCAACAGTGAGCCTAGGAAGGAAAGACCACCAGGTATCTGATTGCTCTCCCTACCCCATTACAGTAATGGTGAGGTGGTGAAGAGATCGTGTGTTAACCATGCTATGACCTGGTGATCAGAGCAGTGTCTGTCTTTCCTGCTTAATAGTTTCTGTAAATAGTTGAAGACAAATAATCACTGACTGAAGAAACCTGAGAACATCAGGATCCTGCCTGGGGTGATACCCAACAGCTGAAAGAAAACATTCTCCCAGCCTCTCAGGTTGGGACAATGGGAGCTCTGGGTGCCTTTAAAGAGTGGGATGAGAAAATTAAGTGTTTTGAAAAGTTTAAATCTTGTATAGACATGTAAACACATGCCACTAAGGTTTCCTATATTTAACCTGTCATTTCCAGTTTGAATCTGCACATTGCACTTGAGTACCAGATCTCAGATCTGTCGTAGCCATGAAAGACCTCAGGCTGAACACCTGATATTTGAAATGGGACATTAGCAGAGCTACTCAGTCCTTTTAGTTTAATCTGAAGTTTCTTCTGCTTCTTCTTTCTCACTTTGATAATTGTCACTGTGGCATTTTTAGTCACCAGACAGAGTTTCATAATTCACTCTGAATTGTTAGCAGCAAAGTTATCCTTCTGGGAGAGCTGTGTCTGAACCTCGAAGATATAGAAACTTATTGCCATAGAAGAATAGGTTTAGTTGTTTCCTTCCTCTAAGGACAGAGAGGAGAGGCCATGATCTTTGCCTGCAGGTTGTTTGGTTGAACTATGACAGCAGAGCATTGACAACATCTTCACTATCGACTGTCGGGCAAAAGGTACGTCCTGCGCGCACTTGGCTGAACTAGCTGGTTCGGGTGACATCATGGTCTGCCTGTGGGAGAAAAGACATCAGATTGTTCTGACAGAAGGTTATACTGTTAAGCATACGGCACCAGAAAACAAGAGGGTTTTATTGCCATGGTTTGAAAACCTTTGGTTTGTCTATATAACCTGGGAGATCAAGCAAACAGTTGGGACTCCAGCACTAGTATTTTATTTTGTCAGAATACAGAGTATTCTGGACTTTGAAAATATACCCGTTTCCTGCTCCATATTTCAGAATATCTCGTAGCATCTACGAACCCTGGGAGCTGCACAGTATCAGGTCCTGTCACCTGGTACCAAGTATCATGGTGAATGTTGTGGTTTCATAACAGCAACCTTTAAATCCATCTTTTTGACACCAGGAGGGTTACAGGATTTCCAATAAACACTTCGTTATACGGTAAAATGTATTGAGCAAGATGATGTTTAATCAAGGATCAGGTACCATGGAAAAGAGGGTTTTTTTGTTCACAGATATCAGTGTGACCTCCAAGTAAGTCACTAATTAGTTCTCCTAAATAGGATTCCGGTTGTTTCTTTGTATGAGACAAAAGGATATAGACCTGACAGTGACTGGGCAGAAAAGATCCTGTGACATGTAATTAAGATTATCTAACCTGCTCGGCACCCAGTGTGATAAAAATCATAATAAGCCCATCTAATTTGCCCTATGATTTCAGTTGTGTAACACATTTTCTGTCCCCATTTGTATCTGCTGAACAGAGCATTTGATTTTCCTTAGAGGTAGCTATAGCCAGAGATGGGTGTAGTGATCTCCTAGGGGAGAAGTTTAGCCTAGACTAAACCGCCCTTATTATCTCATTGAGCTTGGAGTAATTGAGGAAACAAGGAGAAAGAGATCCATACATTTATATCTTCTGGAATATTGTGTCCAGTTATGGATCCCTCAGTTCAAGGACACAGAAATGCTGGAGAGAGTCCAGTGCAAAGCCACAAAGATGATGAAGTGGAAAATCTCCCTGATGAGGAAAGGCTGAGCGAGCTGGGTCTCTTTAGCTTAGAAAAATGGAGACTGAGGGGTGACTCTATTAATGTTTATAAATATGTGAAGGGCAGTAGGATGGAGCCAGTGGCATCTAATGACAGGACAAAGGACAATGGGTGTGAATTGGAACAGAGGAGGTTCAACATCAATATGAGAAAGAACTTCCTCACAGTGAAGGTGACAAAGCACTGGAACAGGGTGCCCAGGATGGGTTGTGGAGTCATCTTCTTTGGAGAAGTTTAACACCCGTCTGTGCCACTTGATCTGGGTGATCCTGCTGTGGCAGGGGGATTGGACTGGATGATCTTTCAAGGTCCCTTCCAATCCGTAGTGTTCTGTGAGTCTGTGATTCCATTATTATATGTTCCATATTGTCTGGAATCTTGTGTCCAGTTCTGGGCCTCTTAGTTGAAGAAGGACACAGAACTGCTGGAGAGTGTCCAGCGCAGAGCCACAAGGATAATGAAAGGTGTGGAACATCTCCCTCATGATCCTGCTGTGTCAGGGGGATTGGACTAGATCATCTTTTGATGTCCCTTCCAATCCCTAATGTTCTGTGAATTTGTGATTCTGGGCAGCAATCTCTGGCAGAGAGAACATCAGTGTTGCTTCACTTAGCGGCACCAAGATGGTGAAAGGAAGAAACACCATTTGACACTGGGTGGACTAACCTGACTTTGAATGACTGAAACAGATTCATGTCTCAATCATAAATTTTCATATCCCTAAAGACAGGAAAATGAACAAGGACTGACATTGCCCTGGTGAAATAGTCTTTTAGGATTGACTTACATGCCTCTGTTTTCCATGGTGTACGCTACTATTTCCCACTGAAGGAGCAGGTAAGAATCCTTGCGATAATGCTCCCCTTTCTGATAGCATTGTGCAAGACAACACTCTGCAGGTTTAATTGGATCCAGAGACTTTTGGACATTTCTACCCACTACCGATTCACATGGTGAAAGTAAATCAAGCCCTATATAAACAAAACAGATGGAAGTGACGCTAATAGTACAATGTCAGCAGTATCCACAGATTGACAGAGCTAGTTATGTTGCCAGATGCACAGAATGTTGCACTACTTGTTCCTTATAAACTAGACTTGATGGAGTATGTCAATGTCAAACTCCTTGCTGATTTACACACGAACATACAAAGACATGCACACTCACAGATACTCACGTTCCTGTGATCTATATCAACCATACCATCTGCTTTCTGCTTTGCATGTGGTAGCTAACTAACTATCCTACTGTGCACGGGTATCACTGAGTACATGCTGTGGAGGCAAACAACAGGTTTTTTTTTCTTCCCTTCCTCTACCCTATTTAGTGTTATAAAATAGGCTCGTTAACATTTGCCATCTAGGCACGTATATTCCACATGTATTTTCGAATCTCGTTTCTCGTTTGTATTTATTCCTTTGGCCAGTGTTATCTTTCCTCCTACCCAGAAACGCGAAGGCTTTGCTGTCTCTGTGGGAAATGAGCTGCATAGCCTTCACTTACACCTTGGTAGAAGCACAAACCAGTGAGATCCAGACAGGTAGCAGCACATAAAACAAAGATTTCATTAGCAGTTGTAACAGATACACTCAGCAGAGAGTCTATTGAAATGTCTTCATCAGGCAGCAGCACTAACCGGGAGTGCAAGATGTCAGGAGAAGGATGTGCTGCTTGGAGGGGCACAACGCTGACCCAGCTACAGCTAGCGCCTAAAGTCTCGTTCTGACCTATTTCATTGTCTGGCACCTGTCATTATAACAATCTTTCCAAAAGATCTACGGAAATTACACTTACCCTCTGGTAACTAGGTAACATAATCTCCCGGAGGCTAGCTAATTGCAGCCCATGATAACCTCACATACAGCAACTGTTAAATTTTTCATTTCTTTCAAATTATTATGGATCAGCGGAGAGGGTATTGATTTGATTCATTAACTGATTCCCAGTCTGTTCCAAGGTTAATGATTACATGTATCTCAATTACATCCTTAACAGGTTATACTGTATGATTTGTTTCAACTGCAATGTACATTGCGTATCTTCCACAGCTGAAAGCCTTCTTAGCACTTGATGATTTAATAAGTCCTTTTTTTCCATTTCACTGAACATGCCTACAAGGCACAAGTACATCTGGGACAACGGCAAAAAGAAAGCTCCCCCCAAATTCTGTAAAGAGCATGTGCGAGGCATCCTCTGAAAAACAGTCTTGGAAGGCCACACAGATAACCCGAGGTTCTTTCGACTTTGAGGTACATGAAGGCAATTCAGAAGACATTGGAGATGATGACTGATGCTCTCCGGTTTTATTACTTCATCGCTACTCAAAGTTCATATTGCCTGTCAATTAACTTTTGAGTTACCTGGCTGGAAACAATCCTACAAATGTTTGCCATTCTGGTTTCTCTGATGAAATCACACGCAGAATCACAAAATCATTAGGGATCAGAACAGACCTCGGAAGATTGTCTAGTCCAATGCCCCTGCCAGAGCAGGATCACCTAGACCAAGTCGCATAGGATATGGATTGTTTATTTTACTAGGGATGGTGACTTCACTCTTCTCAGCAGTGCTGCAGAATCCTCCTGGTTTGCAAGAGGTCCTTGGATTTTTGCACTGAATTTACCCCTAATGCAGACTCATAAAATGGGTTTTTTTCACCACGCTTTGCCCCTGCTATGACATTATTCTTGATATTGCTATGGAACTGCTGCCTCTTTTGGAGCTGAGACCCATGGTGCCAGGTTTTGTACAAATTGCAAATGACAGTCCCCTAGGAAATGATTGTAGGAAAAAACAGGTGTGGGAAAAATCGCACAATGGGGCAGTGAGAGACCTGTCAGAGCAATTTAGTTCTCCTGTACGTACAGTTAAGGAGCTAGAGAACACTAATCCGATGCTTTCTCTACCCATTATTTCATGTTTGCATCCTGTTTCTTTAATTGCATGATGCGGTCAGACAAACACCAGGTGATGAGAGAACTTCCCCTGCACGAGGTGGAAATTTAATGGAACAATAGTTCACTTGTCTGTGACGCTGCTTCGCACAAGGGTCTCAAAGTGCAAACACTCGCACTCGCTCCGTGTCTTTGGATGGAGTGGAAATTGTTACAGACATCTGCAGACTGAGAAATGGAGAGCTGGAGGGGCTGAGTTTAATAAACAAGGGCACAGAGCAAGTCAAAGTCAGGAAAGGAAAGGCAGCGCTCAAATTCTTGACTCCCGGTCGCTGCTCTGACTCCTGAGCCCTGTTACTTCCAGCAGTTTGCATTCTGCACTTATAAAGACCCTTTTATCCTTTCATCTCTCTCTCTCTCCCTCTCAATCCTTCCCTTTGGAACCCCGAGATACTGTAGTTTAGTTTGGAAACTAGGAAGCCAAACGAGTATAGTCATGAGGAAAGACTTCAGTTATACAATCCATTAAATAAAACAATAGAGCTTGCAGCTGAGCTATTAAAAAGCGTAGAGCAATTTTTATTTCAATGGCTACATTTTATTTCCTCTTCTGAGTGACTGCTAACAAAGGGCTGCTGAAAGGACTGGATAAAAAGTAGACGTCAGATGCAAGATCCATGAGTTAAACAACATTATTAGATACAATTTCATAAAATCTAGTTGCTTTTCTGCTACTAGAAATCATGTCCTTTTGTCAACTTGTGGTCACATCAGCACTTCTGTTGATATAATTTGCTCCAGCTGCAGAGCGTAGCTGGCCTGCAAATCAAGAACTAGAATAGGGACAGTCAGGAATAACTCAATGGCTTGGATAATGTGCAAATCACTACGCATCTTGCTATTAGTATAGTTTATTTTCTCTCAGAATATTTGGAACATGAAAAATTTATCTTTAGCAAAACAGCCGATCTGACACTTTGCTGAGAGCAGAACTGGCTGGCTAGCTTATTGTAACACCCCTCCTCCCCTCGCAGCTCACACACACATACACCCCCCACTCTATAATCATTTAAGTGGGATTATCATATCAAAACCCTTCATTATCTTTCATTGAATTCAGACCAAACACCTAATTTCAGATATTGTTCGAGGTCCCCCTATAATATCGCTCACAATCCTCTACATTCACTTTTTTAAATGCTTAAAAGAGGTTGGGTTTTTTTTTCCATTAATTCCTCACTTTTACCCTTTCCTACCTTTTTTACCCTAAATGGGCTAAATAAGTAGTCCATCCTCACAGTAATGAGATCCTTCAAACTCCAGCCTTCTGGACAGATGGGAACCTGGTTGGAAATGAAACACAGCACATCTGGTGGAGCACAGAATGAATGAACATTGTGCAAAAAGGGAAAAAGACTTACTAAAGCAACCATTCTCTTTTGTCTCTACATGAATAGGGAGCCTACAGAACCAAGATGGTGTTAGCGCAGCCCTTATTTCAATCCACTGTTGAAATATACGTTTAGCTTAATACAAAGCAGACTGTTGGTACCGAGAAGCTGTGAAAAGTCCAAACTTTTTTAAGTCCACATTGATGTGGGAGCTTTCTGCCTCTGATAAACAATTAAGGAAAGGAAAACAATGGGGAATACAGCTGGAAGCTCCCCTGTTAACAACAGTGATTAATCATCTGTGAAAATGCTGCAGAAAGTTTGCTTGTTGGTTTTTTTTTCCTCAGGGCAAGTAGGTGGCTTGTGCAGAAGGGAGGTGCCTTAGCACAGGTGCTAGAAGCTCTGCAGACCCATCATTGAGTTCCTTTCAGCAGCCCTGACAAAACAAGCATTTTCCTCTTTAACTTGCTCACCTCAATTAAAATCCCATTTAGATTCAGTTTGGCACCACTTAACACCACTGGCTTTATTTTGCTCCCTAGTCCTTTTTGTCAGATTAGGATTATAACTTAGACAATAACTGCTAACTGGGTGAAAACCGTGAATTCTCCCACCTTTATCAAGGTTTTGCTTCCTGGCAGTGGTGAAAAAAATGTTTAAACTTCTCACAGCGTTATAGAAGTGTTCCATCAAACCAAGATGGTGGTTGGCCTCACAATGATTGTGTGATCCCTGTAAAATCCACTATTGTCACAGCAATGGTGCTCTGAAGGCCAGAGAGAAAACTATACCGGGTACCCATGATCAATAGATCTCCAGGTTACTTGCACGAAACCTCTTCAGAAGTCGTTTAAAAAAGAGTAGAACATTTTCCAGTCCTGACCTTCTCAGAACTGTATGTTGTTAGTTGGTGGATTGTGGAAATCTCCTCTTTCCTTTTGCCATAGGCAGAGTTAGGACTGGTTCATAGCCTAGCTTTAAAAACCTTTCACAGGATCCCAGAACATCAGGGATGAGAAGGGACCTCGCAGGATCATCCAGTCCAATCCCTCTGCCACAGCAGGATCACCTAGACCAAGCTGCACAGGAACGTGTCCAGGTAGGTTTTAAACGTCTCCAGAGACTCCACAACCCCCCTGGGCAGCCTGTTCCAGTGCTTTGTCTCACATCAGAGTATGAAATCTCTTGCTTAAACCAACACAATGTAGTAGGGAAAGGATCCTACCTCCTTCACATCAGCAGTCTGGTGAATCAGTATCTCAATCCTAAAGGTGTTAAACTCATCCTTTGTAATTCGTGTAAAGTGAACAACATCATCAATTCCCAGTCATCATTTCTCCTTTGCACTTAGCTCTCTGTGCCTTATCTCATCAGCACAACATACAGCCTTATTAATGTCTTACAGAATACATTTTCAAAAGACTAGATCAGCTTTGTGGCCAAAGCTGTGCTCTGAATCCCACGAAGAGCAAGGAACTTCCACAAGCATGCCATGCTAAAATAAAGCCAAACAATTACCACAGATGCTGCAAAATCAAGACTCGAAATTATTTTGAAATGTGAGCTACTTAACCAGCTATCTTCTCCAAATTTCATTCATTGTTTCTATCAAAGAGATATTCTTTTATTTTGCTAATAACAGCAAGCAAATGTGAAGAGAAAAAAGATCTGGAAGTTGGTGATCTTGGCCTAAACAATAACACAGATTACTTAAGCTGAAGAAAAAGGGGCTCTGGAAGTGATTAGGAAGATCTAAGACACCACATCTTTCATTCTTTTGCTAAAGAAAATCAAAGACTTCCACTACCCATCATCACTTTCAAATAAGAAACCAACAGTTTAAAACTCACTGATGAAATACCATTGATCATTGAAATGCCATCGACGTTTTGCCACTGTATTCATCCTCCAACCCTACCAGCTTCGCAATTCCCAAAGCGCCTGCATGAAGCCAGAGTTCTGAGCTGCTTCAGACACACGTAGAAGTGATATTTGTGGACAGGCACATTGCCATTCGTACACAGCCCACCTCTTGGAGCACTGATTCTGCTACTGTGCTCCTGCTTCTCCCACCATGATGTGAGGATGGTGTGGCTCTGCCTTAGTGCCCACTTACACCAGACTGTCTTGTTCCAAGCACAGAATCACACAATCACAGAACATTAGGGATTGGAAGGGACCTTGAAAGGTCATCCATTTCAATCCTCCCACCACAGCAGGATCACCTAAATCAAGTCACACAGGAACATGTCCTGGTGGGTTTTAGTCATCTTCAGAGCAGACTCTACAACCCATCCTGGGCAGCCCCTTCCGGTGCTCTGTCACCCTCACTGGGAAGAAGTTCCTTCTCATATTTATGTGGAATCTTCCATGTTCTAGCTTACACCTTTGTCCTGCCATTAGATGTCACTGAGCAGAGCCTGGCTCCATCTTTCTGACACCCACCTTTCACATATTTATCAACATTAATGGGGTCACCCCTCAGTCTCCTTTTTTCCATGCTCAAGAGACCCAGCTCCCTCAGGCTTTCCTCATAAGGGAGGTGTTCTACTTCCTTCATCAAGGACTGTGTTTCCAGAAGAATTACTTTCCCAAATTCTTGGGTTCTCTCTAATTTTTACAGTACAAAGGGAACATTTCCTTTTTCTTTTGAAAAATAGGCTCATAACTGAGTCACTCTGCCGATACAACATGATTCCAGCCTTCTACAATGAGATGACTGGCTTAGAGAACATGGGGACAGCAGAGGATGTTGTTAATCCTCAGTAAGAATTTTGACAATGTCTCCTGAAGCATCTTCATTGAAATACTGATGAAGTGCAGACGAAGCAATTGGACAGTGAGGCAGTTTGGGAACTGACTGAACAGTCTCAGAAGATTAACGTCAGCACCATGAAGTGCAGGTAGAGGACAGCTCTCAGTGACATGCCCTAGATGTTGATGCTGGGTCCAAGACTCCTGCACTTTAACATCTCCATTGATGGGATTTTCATCAGGGTGGCAGGCTATAAAATTCTGAGAGGAGTCTCTGATACACCAGATAGGTGTGTTATCCTTCAGTGAGGCTGAGGGTTCTCAAGGAGTTCAGTAAGACGAAATTCAAAGGCCTCCTCCTTTGAAAAACATCATGGACCTTCCTCCACAGAAGGCCCTGGGCAGGCTAGCAGACACCATGTTGACCAAATGCCAGCAGAGAAGCTCAGCAACTGCCCAGGGTGCAATAGGCAAAGCATTGCCAGCAGGACAAGGAGGAGATTCATCCTCTGTATTCAGAACTTGTGAGATGAATCTGGGGTGTTTGGACTTCTCAGTATAAGGAAAACATGAACTTCTTGAATACAGTCCATTACAGGGAGACAAAGATGAAAGAACCAGACCTTTTGACATACAAGGAAGAACTGGACTATTCAGCTTCAAGAAGTGGAAGATCATATATACATTTTGCTAACTTATATAAATACCTAGTGGAGGAGTAAAGAAGACTCTTAGCAATAACCAGGAGGCTAGAGGTAATAGGACAAATGAAAACACAAGAACGTCTATTTCAACATAAGAAAAATAAAATGCCGTGAGAGATGCCAATTACTGACAGAGGCTGCACATAAAGACTGTGGAGTCTCCATCACTGGGGGAACTAAAAGTCATCTGGACATGGTCCTGGATATCGGGAGTTAGAGATTTCACATAAATATGAGAAGAAACTTCTTCATGGTGAGGGTGACAGAGCACTGGAATGGGCTGTCCAGGGGTGTTGTGGAGTCTCCTTCTCTGGAGACATTTAAAACGTGCCTGGCTATGTTCCTGTGTGGCTTGATCTAGGTGATCCTGCTGTGACTAAGAGATTGGGCTGCATGATCTTCAATCCCTTCCAATCTCTAATGTTCTGGGATTCAGTGACTAGACCATCCTCAGAGGTCTCTTCCTACCTCAGCCATTCTATGAATAAAGCCCATTCTGTTAATAAAGTCATTGATTCAACCTCAAATGAGACCAGAAGAAAGTGACCTTCTGTAAGGCATCCAGGAATTAAGTCACATCATTTGCTGATGGCATCTGCTCAGCAACCATTAAGTCAGTAAAGCATTTTCAGAAATGGTTGTCTGGATCTAGCAGTACAAATTCTGAAAGCCTTAATTAAGCAATCATGATAAGTCTAAATGTAATCATCTTTAAAGTTTATTATACAGCCTGTCTCTTAATCAGGACTTTCTTACAAAGACAGGGCTAAAGGGCACTTGACTGCCTTGGACAGATGGAAGAGCAGCAGAAATGGAGGGTGAGATGAGATGAAGTAAGAAATGTGAAAGATAAAAGAGAGAGGTATCTTATAGAAAAGCAATTAGAAGGGGACTTCAGTAATAGCAAGTCTTTTGTTTTACACCCAGCCACCATGTTTACCAGCTCTATAATTATCTTGAAAAGCAGATCAATATAACTAATTACAGCGAGAAAAAAACAAGTTGTGCTTAGGTAACGTTTGTGGAGACAGCTCCACTTCTTCAGCCACAGGGAATCTAGGACTCATTGGAATGATAGTGATTCTGCCCAGCAGTTGTCCCCTCTGGTCGGTGTTCTCAAGAAACCACTTCTTCCCCCTGCTGCACCACTTGAAGCAAACCAGAAGCAGAAATAACAGAAAGAAAGATGTTCACTGTTCTCTGCACGAGTCAGATGAGATTAAAAACTGCTACAATGCCTAGGGATCTATTTGGGGCTGGAATGTCTTCCCATGTCACTTGGATGCTCGATTCATAAAGATAATGGAGAGAACATGTATGGAGAGAACAAAATGTCTGAATATAGACAATTTAAACATTTCCATCCAAATTTCAAATTATCAGCACTCCTCTTTTTTTTTCTTGAAATGCCTTCTATACTCTGGAGGCATCTAAAGTCTTTTCATGCCCATGTTTTTGTTAACAAAGTACCATTAGAGCAAGTGAGTTCTACTCCCCTGCATATCTGCATTCAGGTTGATGGTGAAAGGGATGAGAAGCTCCTTGCTCATGTCTTTCCCACTTCTTTTCCACAAAAACCTTTGATATTTACTTATTCTCAAGTTTCTTCTAGACTGAGCTCCATGCTGCACACAGTCGGAGGAGGAGATGGTGCCCCGGCAATGACCAGTTTCCCAGTGGTTAGAAAACCATGTTGGTGGTGACAGAGGGTTTTCTGGGGGTGTAAGAGAACAAGTGGTTTAGACAGTGCAGGAAACTGAAATGAGGTCTTCCACATCCTGAGTCCACCAGCCAATGAAGACACAAAGATCTTCTGCTTTTGCTACCCTTACCAAAAGAATAAAGAAACAAACAAAAAATGTTTATAGATATGTGAAGAGTCAGTGTCAGGATGGAGTCAGGCTCTTCTCAGTGTCGTCTAGTGATAGGACAAGGGGCAATGGGTGTAAGCTGGAACATAGGAGGTTTCACAGCAATATGAGAAGGAACTTCTTCACAGTAAGGGTGACAGGGCACCGGAACAGGCTGCCCAGGGAGTCTCCTTCTCTGGAGACATTTAAAACCCACCTGGACATGTTCCTGTGCAACTTGGTCTAGGTGGTCCTGCTGTTCCAGCTGGATTGGAGTAGGTGATCTTTCGAGGTCCCTTCCAATCTCTAATATTCTGTGATCCTCCAAAAGACTGAATTTCCATCCTGGGCTTTTAATTTGGAGAATTCCACGAGGTGGCTAAACCCATGCAGAAAGGTGCTACAGCTCTCAACACTGGGCTGCCTAATTCCCCTTTGCAGTTCTAGTCCTTGGCCTTGAGAGGTTTCGTAATAAGAGTCCCAAGTTTTTTTACTGTATTTTTTTTTCAGATTCACACAATCAGGTCAAGGGTTAGGTTATCCAACCGCCTTCCCCATAGTCAGGCAGCATGTAATTTGTGAAGTGTCTCCTGAATGGGGATCAATTACTTTCATTCTGCTTTTATGACCCTATACTTGTTCACGTACGGTTGAGCTCGTGCTTTATCATCCTTAAACAAAGAGTTGGCTGTAGCAGTCAGCAAACTGTACAAGGCTTGTCCTAAGTGATAGTGCAAACACACGAGCCTCTCAGGCCACAAAATTGCCAAGCCTGTGTCAATCCACAAATGATTATCTATTATCTTCAGTTTGGTCTATGACTAGACAGAGATTGGTAACACAAGTATGGGGGTTTTTTTTCCCCCCCAGTTTTCTCTCTGTTTCTAGAAGGAAAACATTTTCCCCGTACAGCTGGAAGAGGGTGCAGCAGGGAGGGCGAAGGGAGGGAAGACACTATTTTTCAGAATGCCATTTTCTCTTCAGAATGTCATGTTTTTGGATAGCCCCTACAGAGCTGGTGAAGATGCAGGGATCTGTAAGGTCGTTTAAGAGCAGAGGGTTCAGCAACAGACCCTAAAAGGCTAGTTTTCACAAAATCACTGTAAGGGACCTCCAAATCTCCCCACCACAGCAGGATCTTTACACAGAGAATGAATGACCTGCTGCTGGGGTTCAATTTCATGGAGTGTCAAACCTCTGGTGTAAAGGTGCTTTTCCATCACTTCACATTCAAAAGAATCTTAATATGAAAGATGAGAATGAGAGGACTGCCAGGTTGTGCGGCAGCTGTGCAAGTGAGGGAAATGCTTTTGCTGGCAATAGCAAATTCTTGTTAAAAAAAAGAAAAAGGAGAAAAACCAAGAAAGAAGAAAAAAGAAAAAGAAAGAATAAAACCAGAAAAAGCACCCAAAAAAAGGATGTATTTTGTGTATTTTTCTTAACTCAGAATTCCCTTTCTGTAGCCCATGGAGAAACCTGTGAATTGCAGGACACGTTGGAGGGACAAAGAAGACCTAAGTGACATGTTTGAGGTACAGAGAAAGTGAATGGAAGTGCTGAAAACTTCCTGGGCTAAACTAAATCCCAGATGTGAGAGAAGAAGGGGCTAGTACAAATGGATCTTGGAATGCTTTTTGTTGTTTGCTCCATGTTTTGGCTGGCTCGAATGGTTTATAGGATTGTTCTCATTTTGTTTTGCCTGAAGATCCATTTGACTAAAGGGCTGTGAGCAAAGCAGAGATGCTTGGAGAGCGTGAGGAGACACGAATTAAAATGCTATGATAATAACAAAATTAAAAGGCTCATTTTAAGGAGTGCACTTGAGATTTATATGGCTGACAGATACGTAAGGAGTTAAGACCTAACTCACTTCTGTTTCATTTTCTGTATGTTTTTCCTGGAGTTTGATCCAATTACCAGAGCATGTACATGGATCTCAAGACTACGGAGCTATATTCCTGCTGTGCCACTGATTCATTGTCTGACTAGAGAGCAGTCTAATCAACTTCTTCTGTCTAGTTTGCCTGCTTGGGAAAAAGGATGATATAATTATTTCACTGAGACTTAAATTCTGGAAGATGGTCTGATACGTTCTGATTTAACACTGTGTATAGTTCAGAGAATATTATTATCATCTTCCTATTCTGCAGGATAAACACAATCCCCAGTTTCCCTTGAATAATTCTTAGTCATTCTGCTCTTGTTGCCCCAAGCTAATGCACGAACAAAGAACGCCAAATTTGCACTAAAACATTATGTGTCACTTTTTAGCGTAGAATTGTCTGCAGATATTTGCATAGGTGTGATAAATCTAATTTGTTTTGATAACATTTTAGAAATCTTTGAGTTTTTTTTTCTTTCCCCTCCCACCCTGTATTTATTACATTGATATCTATGCTGCTGTTGCTTCTCACTTCATCACAGTGTGGCATTAACTCCATCAGCGCCTGATGGCGAAGGCAGTTCTTTATTCTGAGCTGTGTTTTCATGCTATGGGGAATCCTGGTCTCCCTGATCCTCTTTGTGGCTCCTGTATCTGCAGTGCACAGAGGAAGGACGATGTTTGGATATTTCATTTGCTCCTACATGGGAAGAACTTTAGATTAAGAAACATTCTGGCAAATAAGTTCTTTGTATGATCGAATCATAGAAGGGTTTAAGCTGGAAGGCACCTTGTGGATCATCCCGTCCCAAAACTGTGCCCTGGACAGAGACACCCCTTACCAGACCAGGTTGCCCACAGCCCCATCCAACCTGGCCTTGAACATTTCCAGGGATTTCAGAGCAGCCACAATCTCCCTGGGCAACCTGTTCCAGTGCCTTAGCACCCTCACAGGGAGGAATTTCTTCCTAAGGTCTAATTAAATCTGCTCTGTTTCAGACTGAAACCATCCCCCTTGTACTTGTTCCGACAGAGTCAAAGGAAGAGGCTCTCTGAAAATCAAAGTATTGGAATCACTGAGGAGAAGCAAGCAAATGCTCCATACTGAGATGTAAGGAAGAGAGATTTCTGAGTGTTTAAACAACAGAACATCAGAAAATAGCCTTTCATCAAACAGAAATATCAGAGCATATGGTAACAAGACAATGTTGGGTAAAAAGACCAGTTTGAAAAATTTTGGAGAGAAACACTAGTAGCATTCAAAGAACAGCGAGTTTTGCTGTATTTCTCCTTTGGCAAACTTGCCTGGCTCATTGGTGCTGCCAGTTACATCGTCTGAGCTCTGACAGACAACGAAGCTGTAGCCAGAGCAAACAGGAGTAGCCAAGAATTTGAAAAAAATTTCTCTACCTTTCTCATTCTTCATACCAGGATTGAGCTCGGATTATGTGGATCAGACTGCAGGACGGAAGAGAGTTAATGAGGAATGTCAGGTGTAATTTTATTACCGCTGTGGAAGTAATGTTGAATATATTTGACCTCGAATGGGGCAATATTAACGTTCTGTAGGAACCAAAATCCAAACAAATCACATAGTCCTGTCCTCAATGGAAACCTATTCCTGAAAGATATCCAAAGGGTCCATGTGTTTTTACACATTGGAAACACTTGTAAAGTTTGTCATGCCAAGTATAATTGAACCAAACCCAACTGAAATTGTAACAGCAAAACCAGCAGCAGGAGAGGTAGTTCGTAATTTCTTTAAAACATTTGTAATTGATAATTTATTAAAGAACCTCTAAATATGCACCACCAAGACATCTCATGTCTGCTGCATGCACTAAGTTTTCTACAGCCTGGTGTTTGTCGCCATCATCCTACATCCTGGACAGGAAGGGTTTCAACGTTCTTTCCGTGAAGCTCAAGCGGACAATCCCAACATACGGATCTGGTTGTTAATGTATTTCATAATACTCATAGGTCTGTAAATCACTTCCACTGCTGTTGCTTTTATTCCCATCACCTCCTATTGCAGGAGGAACAAGGAAACTCATTATTTTCCTTTCAGAAGTACATCTTCAGTGACAGCTTGTTCCAGAAAGACAGAAACCATGATGCTTGGGTTGTCTGTGCATGCTGAGAGATACAGCTGACCTGGCAGTGATCTTCTCTGCACTGTGCTCTCCAGGCAGCTGCACATGAGGTCTAGTCAGGCTTCATGTGGGCCAAGAGCTGAGGTACTACGGTCATGAGATGCTCACATGCAAGACTACTTAGGCTGTGCCTAAGAATGCCTTCCTACCTCAGGGCCATGCAGACGCATTCACACATCTCATTAGTGAGTTCAGTTTGTGATATAGTAAAATCATAGCGCGTAACTCTAGTACAACCAGACATCGTTCATCACGTGGGCTTAATGAAAACAGTCACTACGGCCTTATATCTTTTTTTACAAACCGTGCTATTATTTTTGTGGAGTTTATAAAAAATCCTTTTTTTTTCCTCTTCTCCTATCCAATCTGTGTATTTATTTTTGTGTTTAATTTTAGTCTGCCAGTATTCTCTTTTCAAGGGCTAAGGAGCTGAATCACTATTTTGTTGAGATATTCTTGTATGAAATAGAACAAAATAGCTTTCCAGATCTGATGCTGTTTTTTTCTGAAAGTGCTATCAAGTATTAACCGTTAAAGTTGCCCCTCGTGTTTACCTGATTGACATCAGCATTAAGAGGCCTATCAAGATTGGACTTGATGATCTTGGAGGTCTCTTTCAGCTTAATGATTCTATCAAAGAATCGCAGAATCACAGAACATCAGGGATTGGAAGGGACCTTGAAAGATCATCCAGTCCAATCCCTCTGCCACAGCAGGATCACCTAGACCAAGACGCACAGTAACATGTCCAGGTGGGTTTTAAACATCTCCAGAGAAGAAGACTCAATGATTCATTTGTTTCCAGGTGATAAAGAGAAAAAGTCTCCTTCCAAGGATGATTGTGTTGGGTTCTCAGAGGACCAGAAAAGAACACTGACTGGAGAGGGAAACATGGAGAGGCTTGCTGGGCTGAAGTCAGCTGTTTGTGAAGCAAACATCAAGCACAGAAATGCAATTTTGATGTTTAGTTGCATTAAAGAAGGTGAAAGAAGATATGATCAGCTTGAAAGGAGTTACAACTACCTAGGATTTAGGGAGGCATGAACTGGTACAGAGAAATCCATCCTTTCTGTTTCTGCAGCACACCACAAATGAGCACCTATGCAGGAGAGAAACCGTGACTGAAGTGTGACGTGCTTGTGTCGTTCAGGCAGAGAACAACAGTTAGGTTCTCACTGTGCATAGATTCAGCGAATACCAGGTAGCAAGGGACGACAAGGATTGTCTAGTCCAACCTAAATTTTGAGGCTGTTTTACCCTTAAAGACAGGTCACCCCTTTGCCCTAACCAGATTTGTGAAGGGATGCAAGATCTGCTCATACTTCCTCTTGATGCTCTGTGGCTAGCTGAGGCATCTCCCAAGGATCTAAACTTTCTATTTATCAGGATGTCTTTGTACTGAGGTGAATCAGGAGGATGGAGCCAGGCTGTGCTCAGTGCCTTCTAATGATAGGACATGGGGCAACTGGTGCGAGCTTGAACAGAGGAGGTTGCAAATAAATATGAGAAGGAATTCTTCACAGTGAGGGTGACAGAGCACTGGAAGGGTCTGCCCATGGGTGTTGCTAAGTCTCCTTCTCTGAAGAGAGAAGAACCTGCCTGGATATGTTCCTGTGCAACTTGATCTAGGTGATCTCGCCGTGGCAGGGGGGGTTGGTCTAACTGATCTTTTGAGGTCCCTTCCATTCCCTAATGTTCTGTGATTCTGTGAATCTCATTCATATCGATGACCATGATAACTCTTCTGCATTCAGAAGGATGTAGGATGCAATAAAAAGACTTTCAGAAACAATACACAGAATAAAAAAGAAATTTAAAAGTAAATATTCATTTTCATGGTTGCTCAACAGGGGTTGAAAGGTTAAGTTTATCGAGTTTAAAATATATTTCAGGAACTACTATATTTTATGCACTGATGAATATCAAATCCTTTTCTTTAAATATAGACTTAACTTCCATCTCTAGGATATAGCTTGATTGGGAAATTATTTTAAATAGATTGCACCAATCCGTTCTCAGAAACATTATGCTCATATGAATGGAAAATTGTGAGCACAGTATCACAGAGAAGAAACAGAACACTGAGGCTGTTACCTATATATACACCTCAAAAAACAAACTCCTGGATTTGATATTTTAACATTCTTCTGATCTTTTCACCACAAATTCTGCTTTAACAAGCTTGTCCCATACATTGCTTTGTCTCAGGCCAACACAGATGTGGTGGATGGTGAGACTCTGCTCCAGGTTTCCCAGAGAAGCCCCATCCCTAACAATCAAAGGCTGGATGGGGCTCTAAGTAACTTGCTCTAGTTGCCAATGTCCCCACTCACTGCAAGGGGTTTCCACTAAATACGCTTTGAACTTCCAACTCACTGCAACCTATGATTTCATGATTCTATCTATGTTCCTTGAGCTGCATTTCTTCACACTCAGTCTTATGTATTGTTACAACTCATTCCCATCCCTTTAATCCTTCCAACTTTTTCTTGGATATATCTGAATTGTCTTCCCATATGGGAAGAGGTCTATGGAAACACCAGTATTGCTTCTTGTTTTATATGTATGAAACCTATCATCAAACCACAGCAGCAGTGTCTGCATTGTCATCCCCATGAGATTCTGCAGATCCAGCTATTTCATCTCTCATGGATCACAGAATCACAGAACTTTAGGGATTGGAAGGGACCTTGAAAGATCATCCAGTTCAATCCCCCTGCCACAGCAGAATCACCTGGACCAAGTCCCACAGGAACATAGCCGAGTGGTTTGTAAATATCTCTAGAGAAGGAGACTGGCAAAGTGGATTTAATTGGAGTGAGCCAAGAGCATGAGACCACTTGTGTTTGTGTTGACCCCTGAGTACTTAAGAAGATCAAAAAAAGAGTAGGAAACAGTGATGAGCGCAATCATGAGTTAGCAGCGGTGTAACTTACATGTCGTGTATCTGTCGGTCAGGAAACAGGTGTATGTGGGTGTAAGTGCCAGAGCTGTTCGACTTGCCGCAACTTGGCATTTAGTGGGAGTGCAACATGAGTGTAACTTATACTCCCAGATATGGAAGAAGGAACAGGGGGATGCGCTGAAGCCATCAGATAATGGAAGTGCTAAGCAAGTTTGTAGCATCCACCAAAAGACCATATTTCTTCCAGGATATTTGCACATTTCCTTGTTTTTCTTTTCCTTTCATGTCCACAGGGTCAGATCTGCTGCTGCGTTCAAGGGGGCTGCACAAGACCCCTACTGTTGTGTTGAATTAACTGATAGAACATCTACCAGATATTTTTTCCTGTGCTCCAAGCCAGCCAGATGCAAACTGGCCTCAGACCAGGAGCTGTGTATCTGCAGTTAGCAGGCAGGCAGCCCAAGCTAATAATCCTTGCTGGGAAGGCAGGATGTGTTTGCTCAGCTCAGCGCTGTCCTATTGCAGACACACAGCCTCTGCTCAACTCTGGGTGCATGCAGTGCAGGCATAAGGTCTCCTCTGCTTCTGAAGACCAGGACTGACAACCCCTGCATTGGAGACAAGCGTGATGCTTCTTTTCTTCCTTGTAGTCTGAAGCACATCATCGGTGCTTTAACCTAATTTCAAAATTATCTAGTGTCGTCACTAAGGGAAAACGATGAATGGTCTGAAGGGTGTTGAATTCACCAGAATAAATTGGCTTTTTTGTCTAAGGATCCAACAGGTCCCTGACACATTGCATTTTAAGACAAGCATCTCATCAAATACTTCTCTTTTTTAATGTACAGAGAGCTTTGTCCTGCTTTCAGGAACTCCTCAGAGCAAGAAGCCAGCAAAAAATCACCTTACCCATTTTGTATATATGGGGCGATCATTTGTGCCTCCAGAATTATCTCAACAGCCCTTTGCAGTGTTCCATGCACTCTGCCATAAATAATCACCTCTAATCCGGGATGCTGTGGGTGTAGGAAGAAAAGGGGGGAAAAAAAAAATCCACCTGAAAAATCCCCCTACAGCCTCTGAGAAGGAGGAGGGAACCCGAGGGAGATCTCCAAAGGTTTGAAAATGCATGTAATAAGCACTTACACTTTTTCAGTAGATTTGCCCGTCACCAGTCAAAGGTCTTATTCATGTATCACGTGTATTTTCCCTGAGTAAAATTGTCTTTTCTTCTGGAAGATGCATCTCGTTTTAAATTGCTGCCAACTCTAATCAAAACCACCTACGCAACAATACCAAGCTTTTTTTTTTTATCCTTCTTTTTTCTACATCAGCCTTAGTTTTTCTTATAGGATTGCTGAAAATTGCACACAAATGTTTCAATAGACAGGGATAAAGGAATTCAAACTAACGAGGGCTGTATCCCGTGCATTTGTGATTCTGCAGTCCAGACCATTACTGACAGAGACATGAACACCTACCCCATGGCTAGAGTCCTCTTTCTGTTTCACAGCTGCATCAGAAACCTTCTTTCCACTGCTAGTGTCATAACAGGTTTAATCAACTTTCCCACATGGATCAGCAGTAAATTGTTTCTTAAATTCCTGCAAGGAGCTGTTGTGGTGTTGGTAAAGAGTATAATACTGGTAGTGTAAATAATTCTTTGAGTATTTTGAAGAGGAGCAGGTGGATTTAAAGAAGGATCACCCTTCTCCCTTGTTTGAGTTGTGAGACACAAAGCCAGGGTACACATCCGGGCTTTCCAGCCACAAGAAGCAGAAGGGATTACCTCCACTGGTAAGTGTGACTTCAAATATTTGGTGTCCACTCTGTTCATATAATGCATCAATTTTACAGACCATTCAAACATGCAGACTTCTTTCACTCAATCATGGAATCATAGAATCATTAAGGTTGGAAAGGGCCTCTAAGACCATCAAGTCCAACCATGACAACTGCAACAACTCAAAGCTGGGTGGTATCGCCGACACCCTAGCAAACTTTGCTGTGTCCGATGAGACCTGGACAGGCTGGAGAACTGGGCAGAGAGAAATGTAATGAAATATAACAAGGGTAAGTGTAGAGTCTTGCATCTGGGCAAGAACAATCCCAGGTATAGGTTTAGAACTGACCTGTTGGAGAGCTGTGTAGGAGAAAGGGACCTGAGGGTCCTGGTGGACAGCAAGATGACCATGAGCCAGCAGTGTGCTTTTGATCCAACCGAGCCAACAACATCCCGAGGTGGTTAGCAGATGGAGAAAGGTTCTTCTCTCCCTGTACTCTGCCCTAGTGAGACCACATCTGGAGTATTGTGTCTAGTTCTGGGCCCCTCAGTTCAAGAAGGACACAGAGCTGCTGGAAGGAGTACAGTGTAGAGCAATGAGGATGGTGAAGGGAGTGGAATATGTCCCTGATGAGGAAAGGCTGAGGGATATGGGTCTGTTTATCTTAGAGGAGGCTGAGGAGTGACCTGATTAATGTTTATAAATGCGTGAAGAGTGGGTGTCAGGAGAATGGAGCCAGGCTCTTCTCAGTGTCTTCTAGTGATAGGACAAGGGGCCATGGGTGTAAGCTGGAACATAGGAGGTTCCATATGAATGTGAGAAGGAACTTCTTCCCAGTGAGGGTAATGGAGCAGTGGAACAGGCTGCCCAGGGAATTTATGAACTCTCCTTCTCTGGAGACATTTAAAACCTGCCTGGATGTGTTCCGGTGCGACTTGGTCTAGGTGATCCTGCTGTGGCAGGGGGATTGGACTGGATGATCTTTTGAGGTCCCTTCCTATTCCTAGTGATTCTATGATTCTAACTGGTTATTCAAAAATTAGCACCATTTATTTGTTCCTTTAAAAAATCATAATTTCAAACCCCTATTACAACACTGTACACTGCAGTCACTCTTCAGGTGTTGGGATAATGGAGAAGGGTAACAAAAAAATAAGCTTTATGAGAATCAGTAAAGAAAGTGGTATCACACTTCAGAAGCAACATGGGACAGCTATGAGGACAGTGAGAGGCAGACACAGATTGCTAGAGAGGAAAGAGCATAGGCTTCCCTACTGGGACAGCCCAGTGCATGCTCTGCAATGTTCTGGTCACATAAGTGATGTCAGCCATTGTCCAAACAGAACCTCTGCCTTATCACTGGTGTCTGCTCTTTTGGCTTCATACCTATCAAACTATATAAAAGGAATACAGGAGGACTGTTTCTCAGTTCTTCCCTGTTCTGTACAAAAATATCTGAGTGGTTAATGTTTACAAGGACTAGGTGACAAAATACTAAATGCCTTATTCTGAAGCATCACTACAGCATACTCCAAGCTAGGACTTTTGTGTTCCTCCATCAGACCTTTACAGAATCACAGAATTATTGAGGCTAGAAAAGATCTCTAACATCATCAAGTCCAGCCTATGAGCTGACACCATGACATCAGCTAGACCATGGCATGAAGTGCATACCACATCCAGTCTGTCCTTAAACACCTCCAGGGATGGCATCTCCACTAGTGCCTGGTGCAGTCTACCTGATGATAAAGTCAATGTCTCTTCTAGTGCCACATCTTTATTTCGAAAGGGAAGCTGTGAGAACACATGAGTAGTGGAGACACCAAAATACTTTGCTCAGCCCACAGTGCCATTTTTTGGCTTTTGGAGGGAATGATGTGCCAAGCTTAGTGGTTCCAAGAAAAGGAGAGGGGAAAGGTAGTGGAAAAGACCACTAGCTTTTGTTCTGTTGAGTCACAAAATGGGTTTGAAAATGATTTATTCACTTAGAGGATGTTGGAGTTGAAAAATGAAAATGTCTTTTCCAGCAAAGTGCCATAAGGTCTGCAGGGACCACTTAGCACCTTCCTAATGTTCTCAGACACCCAAGCAGTAAGAGTTATTTTCAAATGTCTTAAATATTGACATAGATATTCACTTATCAAGGCAGGCTGTATTCTGAAAAAAACCCTTCGTTACACAGGATCTTTTCTTACACTAAATGCATTCATTAAACTAATAAGAATGCTCTCCTAATATGTCCTTAGGCAAACACTTAGGTGTCTGTACATTTTCCATCAAAAAACCTCAGGATACTTAAATCCTTTGAGCCTCCCTTGCTCTGCTTATTTAAATCACACAATCCTGACAGCAGTCATTGAGGTCCCTTCAAATCTCTAATGATTCTACGATTGTGTCTTTTATGCCCAAAACAACAGGGTATTTGTCTTAGTTTTAATCTGGAATTATTGTTTACAGACCAATTGTATGACCAAATGACTTTTTAAAAACTGTCACAGGATCATTTTGATAGGAAGAGACCTTTCAGATCATTAAGTCCCATTAAGCTAGTACTGCCAAACTAGTTATTAAATATTATAAAATAGTAAATATGAATATATTTACATTAAATATATACTATATGAAATATATATCATATATGCTATATATTACTATATTGAATATATAAAGTGATACATAAATAAAGAATTTAATTTTTTTCTCCAAAAATAAATGTTTCACAGGTATAAAATGATCAAAAATGAGTTCTGAAGTGTATGTGTCTTTATCATCTTATTAATTTGGGGGATGAATCCCAGTCACCCACACTGCCCAAGGACTGAGTCATATTTATTCTAAAAAGAGCAAACATGAACAGCTGAATGTTTGCCAGGGGTCATTGATCTCTGGGCAACCCAGACCCAGCCATTCCCCTCAGGTTTTCCCCTCCAGAAACTATACAGGTATCATAGTGTTGGCTCATTCAGGTATCAGGAAAATTTTTTGCTAAGCTTAGTTACCAGATCATAAGTCGAGAAGGTAACCTAGAAAGAATATTCAGCAATCTGAGGACAGAGAAGCTCTATTTATGAAAACAGTAGGAACAGGCTACAGGAAGATCTGATCACATTCTATTTAGTAAGTGTTTAATAATGCAAATAAATTAATTCTTCCCAAAAATTTCAGTGGAAAATTCTCAATAGACAAAGATTTGGAAAATTTCCTATATTATGAATGGAATGTAATTGTTATAACACATTGTTATATGTATTTTCTGGTGTTGCAAAACATAAAATGAAATTCATTCTTGCCGTATAATGACAGAGTATGGAAGTGAACAGGGAGAAAACCAAACAATTTCTATGAAAATTATCCTGGAATTCTATAGAATTCAATACTCTTTTTTATAGAAACGTTGGTTGTTACCACCTACATGGAGACTAAAGTGTGAGTTGGGCTAATCAGGTGAAAGAAAGACAGTTGTCCATGAGAAATAGCAATGCACTTTTTCATTTAGTACTTTATATACTCTCTCATTTCCTTCCTTTGTAAAAAGCAATGACAACTTTTCAATTTCCTCATGCAGTAGTATTTCCCGTCACTAATAATTTTCATCACCACCCTCAGCTCCTGCAGTTTCCTTTATTGGAATTAAATATGGGCACAGCACACAGTGACAGGTGGAAGATGATAATGGATTGAGGGCATAAAATATACCCACCTTCTTGTTGATAGCTATAACAAGTCAGTAAACTAGAGAAAACACATGTTCCTCTGCAAATGAACCCCATAGTCAAAGCTGGAGATGAAAGAACTTTGATTACCCTTATTAACTGCAAAGACTATATCACGTAAGTGTAAAGATAGACTCAGCCAATTGTCTGAATCAACGACACAAAATACTAGTAATACGGACTTGAAGAGCAAAGTCATGAGAAGCAGTCGGCATATGTACCTGCAGATGGGGATGACAAGATTAAATTAATTTTACAATGGAAGAAAATTGTCATTTACTAGCTTCAGTATCCTCTCATGGTACTGACTGTTGCCTAGGGCTATGCCTTAGGAAGCTTGCTGTGCTTTTGTAACCCTCTTGAGACAATTCATTTAGCAGCAAGTATTCAATTCACGGAAGGTATTTTTACATCAATCTTTTGAGACCAGTGGCATAGTATGAGGAAGTAAGAAAGAACTAAAAGAAATCACCACGTATCCCTTGTTTGTCACCACATGTGCCCATTATTAGCATGATTTGCATTAACAAAAAGGTAACTGGTGACAGAGTGGGGCAGCTCACCAGAGGCAGAGGGATGGAGAGCCAGTGAGGGCCTTCAAATTGACCTGGGGCAAGCCAGGCATGATGCACCAGGACAATCTGAGGATGTCAAGGGGAATCGGCACAAGAGGAGGACAGGGCAGCCCAGCTGAAGTGTCTCTATGCAAATGCACAGAGCTTGGGCAACAAACAGGATGAATGAAGGGCCACTGTGCTG
>JAOXOE010053753.1:0-34142 GCA_028565055.1 Phoeniculus purpureus | reverse complement strand
CCCCTGATGGAGCTTAAGACTATGACCTCTTGTCCTGTCTCCAGCAGCCAGGGAGAAAAGACCGACCCCTGCCTGACGACAACCACCTTTCAGATAGTTATAGACAGCGATAAGGTGACCCCTGAGCCTCCTCTTTTCTAGGCTAAACAAACCCAGCTCCCTCAGCCTCTCCTCATAGGGCTCATAGGAAGTACTTATAGGATGCTCAGCCAGGGAGCTGTAGACAGTGACAGGATCTTCTCCAGGCTGAGGGGACAACCTATTCTCCCAGTTGCTCCTCACAGGACTTGTCCTCTAGACCCATCATCAGTTTTGTTGCCCTTCTTTGAGCTCACTCCAGCACCTCCATGCCCTTTTGGTATTGAGGTGCCCAAAACTGACCCCAATACTCAAGGTGTGGCCTCACCAGTGCCAAATAGAGGGAGACAATCACTTCCCTAATTCTGGTGGCCACACTGTTTCTGGTACAGACCAGGATGCTGTTGGCCTTCTTGGCCACCTGGGCATGCTGTTGGCTCATGTTCAGATGGCTGTTGGCCAACAGGCCCAGGTCTCTTTCAGCTGGGCAGCTTCCCAGCCCACAGTGTGAGAGTTGTTTGTGACTCACAGGCAAAACCTGGTGCTTGGCTTTGTTGAAGCCCATACAATAGGTCTCAGCCCACTGATGCAGCCTCTCCAGGTCCCTCTGTTAAGCCTCGAGCAGATCAACACTCCCAGCTAGCTTGTTGTTCACAAACATACTGGAGGAGCACTCAGTCCCCTCATTCGGGTAATCCATAAAGATGTTAAACAGAAGTGGCCTCAGCACTGAGCCCCAGGGGACACCCACTGTGACCGACCAACTGGATTTAACTGCACTGCCCTTTGGGCCTGGCCACCCATCCAGCCCTGACTTCTCAGTCCTAGTTACTACCCCATGGATTCTTAGGAGAGATCTTGAATCCTCCCACTATGTTGACTTATGTAGTTTTGGTTTAAAGGCATTGTTTTACTTCTGTGGCTGTGAGAGTTCTCTGAAGATCATCCAGAGTTAAGAACTCCATGTGAGGTTTGTAAAATTGAAAGAACCTATAAAGATGCTACTTAAACAGGTCAGTGTCCTAATGAAAGACCTTCTGACAATAGGTTGTTAAAAGGATCCAGAAAAAATGGCAGCGAGAGGTCTCTTCTGCATTAAAATACCTGGTATGGCGCTGGTTTATGTAAGGAAGCCTGGGAGACACTGTAGAAGGCTGACAGGAGCTCTTAGCCTGAACTCTGCTCCCGTTACACAAGCACACAGCAGAAAAAAGCTTTCCCAAGAGCTTCCTCCACTTTTTTTCCTAACATAAAACAGCCCTGTTTTATCTGGTGGTTCAGCTTGCGTGTGACCTATGGTTTTATGGAGCTCTTTCTTTTCATGGCTTTTAAAAATGGAGCTGGAAAGTGGGGGCATGGGGTGAGGAGCAGACAGACACAGGGTCTGTCTTGGGGCAGGCATCAGATTCTTATGAAACTGATGCTGCTGTGGACAGATGATCTTGAAGAGCTGTGGTTGTAACAAAAGCAAGTTGTTTCTGCTGCAGTGTGTGCAGACAGGTCTGATGATGTATTTGACTGGACAACACTAGTTTTATTTGTTTGGATGAGAAGTTAAGCAGCTTCCTTCGCTTTGGGCTGTGACCAAGGTCACAATATTTACTTTTCTCAAATCTCCATGAGCTCCCTATGGAAATGTTACCTCCCCTCTGAGGACAGGCTGAGCAAGTTGGGGTTGTTCAGCTTGGAGGAGGCTCCCAGGTGACCTTCAAGCAGCTTTCCAATACCTGAAGGAGGCTACAAGGAAGCTGGGTGAGGGCTTTTGACACAGATGCTTAGCAAGAGGACAAGGGGTTCTAGCTTTGAAGAGAGAGGAGACTGAGGTTGGGCATGAGGAACAAATTCTTTGCTGTGATGGTGGTGAGATGCTGGAGCAGGTTGCCCAAGGAAGCTGTGTCTGCCCCATTCCTGGCAGGATTGAAGGCCAGGTTGGCTGGGGCCCTGAATAACCTGCTCTAGTGAAGGTGTCCTTGCCTGTGCAGGGGGGTGGAACTAGATGATCTTTAAAGTTCCTTCCATCCCTGACCATTCTTTGATTCTATGTGCGAAGAGTGATTTTTACCAAGTTAAGCACTAATACAAGATGGAACTTCAGTGTTTCTCATTATTGCTCTGCTTTTAATATATTATTTTTCTGAATACTCCCACAATGAAACACCCAGCATTTGGATTTTACTTACTGCAGTGCTGATTCTGTATCTTTCAATTACAGTAGGTTTTTAGAAATTTTGTCTTAATTGACCCCAGAAGAACATGTGAGGTAGAGAATGCCCCTGAGTCATCAGAGCTCAGTAAAGGTTGCAGTGTTAGAGTGTTTTGCTTCTTTCAAAATAATCTCTTATTAAAAATACACCAGGATTTCCAGGGTTGTTCTGTCAGAAACGTTTGCATATGGTTTGGGCTGCCTCATCATTCTGACAGGATGAGGTGGAACGTGCAGGCTGCAAAGGTAACACAATCCCCTTTCCCCAGTTCTACGCTGACTAATGTTTCTATTTTCTTTTCTTGTTTATTGTCTGCTCTGTTGCTGTTGTTTTGCTCTATCAAAATAGCCTTTTATTTCCAAAGGACAGATACTGTGCGGGTTCCGCTGTGTTGTTTCAGCAGCATGATGACTTACCTGTCTGTTAACACATAGGCTGATCCCCCGTGGAAATCTGTACTGCTCAGGCCTGCCAGTTTAGAGTTTTTCTGTGTTCTTCGCAGTGAAGTGATCTTGGTCAACGAGCATAGTGTGAAATACGTGAGACTTGCCCAACATTTATCATTCTGGAAAACGAAGCTTTGTGTCTGAGGTTGCTGCATGAAGATAAGAGCTTAACATCAACATACTTTAGCGTTCTTCTGTCTCCTTGATAGAGCAGGAACTAGCCATCCTTTATGTATTTGGAGCAAAGAATGTGTTCTGTATTTTAATAACTAGTTCTAGGGGATGAGGCTATATAAAACCACAGTTAGAACCGAGTGCCGTTGGGACACTGCAGGTTTGCAGAGTGCTTGAGGCTGTAAAAGACAACAGACAGTTATCCTCGGGCTGCATTGAAGGGAAGATGTCTTAAGTTTAAAATCAGGGAACTGTGAAAAACTGCTTCAGAAACAAAAGCCCCAAATGCCTCTAACTGTTGTTCAGAACTGAGAGAGCTTGTCTGAAAGAACCGAAGTGTAGTTAAAAATATCAAAAAATGGGTATTTGTGAAGTACTGTGCTCCAAGTGTAATTAAAGGTTTCATGTGTTCTGTGGCCACGCTGCGTTGACTTCTGAGAGACTGAGGAAATAAACAATAAAAGGGTTCAAATGAAAGGAAATCCGCAGTTGTTCTGTGTCTTTTCTGCAGACCTGGCTGTGGGAAGCACTGAGAACGTACATCCTGACTACTCAGTTGAGAGATAGGGATGAAGCTTGAATGACAGAATCATACAAAATCACAGAACATTAGGGATTGGAAGGGACCTCAAAAGATCATCCAGGCCAGTCCCCCTGCCAGAGTAGGATCCCCTAGATCAAGTCACACAGGAACATGTCCAGACAGCTTTTAAATGTCCCCAGAGAAGGAGACTCCACAACCCCCCTGGGCAGCCCGTTACTGTGCTCTGTCACCCTCACGGTGAAGAAGTTTCTTCTCCTGTTTATGTGGGACCTCTTGTATAACAACACAGTTCCCTATATTTGCCATCTTCCTTCAAGTGAAAAACCTGAGGTACCCCTCATGTGTTGGTTGGGGTACCCAAGCAGTTTGACGATGTGTTTTTATATGTAAATATTTTCTGTGAAGTAGCATACTTAATTTACTATATTTTTGTGTTCAGAATTTGTGTTTCTATTTGTTTGGGGCACATTTTCAGTATCCTAAGCTCTTTAAAAGTCAGTCCATGGCAGCCACATAATACGCAAATGGAAAAATAAAAGGGGAAAATGCAGGTTGTCCTCAGAGATGGACTAAACAGGTGGTTTCAGACCAGCTTTTGTTAAAAACAATTTTATATTAACTCTACCAGCTATCTACCATGGAAAACAATACTGGACATGTTTCAGCACTTCTTTTTTCAACTTCCTTTATGAGAATGTATTTCGAGTATGTTTGAAGCCTGAAATGAACATGTGACCAACAACCTGTTGATTTTAGCCCTTTCTGTGGTCCTAATTAAGAATGTGTTCTATCTTTTAATTATTTAGATAGGAAAAGAACATTGAAATCCTTGAAGGCAACCGTTAACCCAGTACTGCCGAGTTCACCATGTCCCTCAGCACCACTGCTGCATGTCTTCTAAACAGCTCAGCCACTTCCTCAGGTAGCCTCTTCCAAATCTTGGCAATCCTTTTGGTGCAAAATAATTCCTAATACTTGGACTCACTCTTCACCTGGCACAACTTGAGGACATTTCTTCTTGTGCTATTGGTTGTTGCTTTGGAGAGCAGACTGATGCCCATGTATCTACATCCTCCTTTCAGGTAGCTGTAGGTAGTGATGAGGTCTCCACTCAGACTTCTTCAGGCTAAACAATCAGTTCACTCAGCTGCTCCTCACAGGACTTGTGCTCCAAAGTCTTTACGAACTTCACTGCTTTTCTTTGGACACAGTTAATTCCCTTTAGAATTAACCATTTGGGATCAAGATTTTCTGTGACTACTTGATTTATTTAGTTAGTTCAATTTTGTCACTTGTCGCTCCATCAGTCTTTCCTCATCAGGGAGATGTTCGACTCCCCTCATCATCTTTGTGGCTCTGTGCTGAACTCTCAAGCAGTTCTGTGTCCTTCTGGGAACTGAGTGGCCCAGAACTGGACACAATAATCCAGATGTGGTCTCACCAGGGCAGAGTAGAGGAGGAGGAGAACCTCCCTCAGTCTACTAACCACAGCACTTCTAATCCACCCCAGGATGCCTTTGGCCTTCTTGACCACAAGGGCCCATTGCTGGCTCCTGCTCATCCTGCTGGCCACCAGGACCCCCAGGTCCCTTTCTCCTCCGCTGCTCTCCAACAGGTCAGTCCTCAACTTGTACTGGTACCGAGGGTTGTTCTTGCCCAGATGCCAGATTCTGCACTTGCCCTTGTTATATGTCATTCAATGTCTCCCCACCCAACTCTCCAGCCTGTCCAAGTCACACTGAGTGGCAGCACAAACCTGCCTGGACATGTTCCTGTGCAACTTGATGTAGATGATCCTGCTGTGGCAAGGGGTTTGGACTAGATCATCTTTCACGGTCCTTTCCAATCCCTAATATTCTGTGATTTTGTGATTTTCTTATCAGACCTCAGTCAGACACTGAAACCTATTCAAAGAACAGAAGTGAAATTTTTTATACATGTAGATCAGTGCAAAACTTAATACTTCCCTACAAAAAAAAATTACAATAAAAGGAGCCTGAAAGGGTGAAGTCTGTTTGTTCTATTAGCCTGCAATTATTTCCTGAGAAAAACAGTGTTTTTCTGACAGTACTGTAAGTGAGGATGGCTAGGTATTGACTTGCTTGTTATGTCCTTCAACTGAGCGTATTTAATTGAAGTGGTAGTCTGCTCTGCTGTGCCTTAGTTTTATCATTGTTGTTATTAAGTTTTAGTCTAAGGGTTCAAAAATACATGAAATGCTAAGGTTGGGGTTGGAAATGGAACAAATTCTTTGCTGTGAGGGTGTGGAGATGCTGGAGCAGGTTGCCCAAGGCAGTTGTGGCTGCTTCACCCCTGGCAGTGTTGAAGGCCAGGTTGGCTGGGGCCCTGAGTAACCTGATCTAGCGAAGGAGTCCCTGCCTGTGCAGGGAGGTTAGAACTAGGATGATCTTTAAGGTCCCTTCCAACCCTGGCCATTCTATGATTCTGTGATTTCCCCAAATCCAAAGAATGGGGTAGAAACGGGGCTGTCTGACAAAAATTGTCTTTGTGTGTTCAGCTTTCTGTGTAGGAAGCTGTGTACTGCTCATTACAATGAAACATATTTGCCATAGCAAATGTTCTTGTGATGTTTTCTCAAAGGTCTTTTGAAATTCGAATGAATGATAGAAGAAAAAAATGTTGAGAGGTCCTTACTAAAAATATCCCTGCTTTTGGGGTCAGAGAGAAATGAAAGCTGAAACAGCACAGACTTAATGGATCTGTGACATTTAGGAAGGATAGCTACAGTGGTTTGGAAATCGGCTTCGTTTTTTTGAGTTAATCAGAACGGATGCTTCTAGGTGAACAAGGGGGCAAATAATGTGCTTAGATGCATGGATGTAAAAGCTCTTGGAATGCTGCTGCTGTAGGATTGTTAGATTCCTGGTGGACCTGATTTTTTACCACAAATTTGTAACTCTTAGCAGAAGAAAAAAATTGCTGATGTTTTAATGTCTTCCAATATCAGATATTGCCAGGCCTGGAGAGAGAGAGGACAGGAAGGACTTGCTTAGTAACTGCGAGAGATAAAGGACTGCTCCTTCCACAGAGTCAGGAGCAGTGGCTGTTGAAACAAAAATGAATTCTAGGTGTGTGTTTGTTCTGCACTGGGGCAGGGGACTGAGGGAGAGGGACAGTTCCAGGTGCTTTCTGAGCCTAGCTGAGAAACGTGGCTTAATAAAATATCTGCTTCAACAAGGTAGACTCAGAAAAGGAACATAGAAAGCAAATAAAACACACTCCTTCAGGTGCTGGGAACTGTGTGGCATTGAGTCAATTCCTGAGTGGATTTCTCCACTCACGAGAAATTCTTACTGTGCTTCCAGAAAAATGAAAGGCCACGCTTGTAGTGAAATCACTGGTGCTGCGTGGAAGAAGCTGTCCACAGACTCTGCTCTTACAATAAGGTGGCTGAGTTAATCCTTTGGCCGAGGAGGTTGTTCAGTGTGTCCTGGGCAGGATGGAGCTCAGCCTAGCTTGAGAGGAATAGCTGCTGGCAAACTGATGCGGATCACTAGATCCTTGATGCATAGTAGTACAATATCAGAAACACTATAAATAGCACCTTGTGTGATCCTTAATTTCCAGAGGGCATTGCCCAGTGCTTGCTCACAGATAAGATTAGTAATATGCTCTCCTTCATCCACTAATTCCACCTACTCTTACTGAAAGTGCCGTGGGAATCACTATGCTGCCTGTGTAGGCTCCTCATCACTCTCCAACAATGAAGTGGCAATCCAGAGATCATGTATCCTCCATGCATCATAGTCCTCAAAGTAGAGCGTGTGGGAGATGATACAACTCATAACATCACAGAATAATCATGGTTGGAAAGGACCTCCTAGATGATCAAGTCCACCCATACCCACAACAACAAAAAACCTAAATACCAGATTGATCAACAAACACGAAAGAACTCCCCATGTGCCTGCTGCTATAGCAGGGTGTGAAGCACAATGTCTGTACATTTCTTAAATACCTCCAGGGATGGTGGCTCAACCACCTCCCTGGGAAGGCCGTTCCAGTGCCTCACCACTCTTTCTGTAAAGAATCTCTTCATAATATCCAATGCAAACCTCCTCTGCCTCAACTTCAGACCATTTCCCCTGGGTTTGTCATTAGTTACTGAGGAGAAGAAGCCAACACTCATCTCTCTACAACCTCATTTCAGGTAGCTGTAGAGGGCAATAAGGTCTCCCCTCAGCCTCCTCTTCTCCAGACTAAACCTGCCCAGCACCCTCAGCCTCTCCTCATACAACTTGTTCTCTAAACCTCTCACAAGCTTGGTGGCTCTCCTCTGGACACGTTCCAGCATCTCAATGTCTTTCCTATAATGAGGGGCCCAGAACTGAACATGGTACTTGAGGTGAGGCCTCACAAAGGCTGAGTACAAGGGCACGATAACTGCCCTTCTCCTGCTGACCACACTATTCCTGATCCAGGCCAGGTGGCCTTCTTGGTCACCTGAGCACACTGCTGGCTCATATTAAGCAGACTGTCTACCAGCACCCCCAGGTCCTCAATTTGAAACTCAGCTCTTCAATTTGAAAGGGACTATAGGATATTTTTAATTGTTGAAGAGATTTCTTTATTCTAAACTGCGTTGAGCAGATGTCTGTGATTTTACCATGTCCAGAAAGGTAAGTTCTGCAATTAAAAACCCTAGTAAGTACTTACATAAACATTTTCCTGTAACAGACCATATGTTAGAGTACGTAAAGCAGGTGATGCATAGTCAAAAAGACTCATTCTTTCTTATACAACTTTTTGAGGAGGTTTATAAATAACTCAGGATCCTCAGAAAGGTTACCACGTGTGTGTGCTTACATCTTTAAAATAACAAACAAGTACTTCCTAGTCCAGAGGGCTCTCCATGGTTTCTCAGCTCTGGAAATGAGTCATGTTTTAGCAGGGAGGGCTGTGTCCCCGTGAAGCAGCAGGCATTTTGCATGCATAACCTCCACTGTCTGTCTGGTTTGGGCACATCACTAACAATGGCAATGCATCTTTTTCACTAGAACCTGCTGTACCTACAGCTATACTCCTTAAATATTTCCATAATTACTGTGTTTCCCTGCTTATCTTTTTGGGAAGCTACTAAAAACGTGTATATATTCGCTCTGCATTCTTTGTCAAGGGAAATAGGAGGAAAGCGACCCGAAACACCCATTTCTGGAAGTATAGTTAATAATGGTGATAGCTGTATTAATTGTGGCAGGTTAAACAGTGTAATCTTTCAGATGGTTGTGAATGTTTAATATGGACTTTAAGTGAAAGGAATTTCCAAACTGATTTGAAAAATACTTTTAGAAATACTTAAAAGCATGGCTTATGGTGAGCAGTGTCTGCTGAGGTTAGCACAATGGAAATCATTTGAGGTTTAGAAATTACATTGTAAGAAAATGTTCTAGTAAAAAGGACACTAAGATTTTATTTTCCTTGTGCTAAGTAGTTAGAGTTTATAAGTCATTAATTCCTCTTGAAGCAGACCCTCTGAGGGCTTCGCTCACTTACAGCTATTTCCTCAGCAATGCAGCTTCTGGTTCTGGCACAGGGCTTGATTTTGGAGCTGAAGCATATGGGATAAAAGTATATCCATTGCCAGAACACCTAATTAAACCATCATTTATTCAAGATTCTTAAGAGTACCCATATAGATTACATGCTTACTGTGAGTGCTTCTTACTCAGGAGTTAGTAATGTGTATTTGAAAACTGCTCCAGCACCAATCGTTGTGAATAGAACCAGTGCTGGAAACTACAGAACTAGAAAGGGATATCTAAACATAGCAAGACTTTCTTCTGAAGCAGTCAAAAGATGCAATATGATTGCTGCAGGCATTCATACAGACTGCTCTTTGTTTCAGACAAAGCGTTCTAGACTGTTCTCATTCAGATAGTACTGCTAAGTGTTATTATAATAACAGTGATACCTGTTCTCATTCAGATAGTACTGCTACGTTATTAAATAATTAATTGCTATGACTCCTAAATTTTAACCGGTGAAGTTTGGCAAGCGTCTTCAATGCCCCCTCAGTCTGTTTCCTGATGAAACCAAACTGTGTGGTGAAGGCAACAGACTAGAGGGAAGGGGGCCATCCAGAGGGACCATGCCAGGCTCAAAGTGGATTCATGGAAACTGCATGACGTTCAACAAGGGAAAGGTTCTGCACCTGGGTCAAGGCAATCCCATGCTCGAATACAGATTGGGAGGAGAAAGGATTGAGGACAGCCCTGAGGAGAAGGACTTGCAGGTGTGGGTGGAGCAGAAGTTGAACAGGAGCCATCAGTGTGCACCTGCAACCCAGAAAGTCAACCATGCCCTGGGCTGCATCAAAAGAAGCAGTGACAGTTGGTCCAGGGAGGTGATTCTCCCTCTCTGCTTTGCATTAGTGGGAGCCCACCTGGAGTCCTGTGTCCAGTTCTGGAGTCCCCAATACCAGGACACAGAGCTCCTGGAAGGTGACCAGAAGAGTGCAACTCAAATGATCAGAGCACCTCCCCTGTGAGGACAGGCTGAGCAAGTTGGGTTTGTTTAGCGTGGAGAAGAGGAGGCTCCCAGGTGGCCTTCAAGCAGCTTTCCAATGTCTGAAGGGGGCTACAAGAAAGCTGGGGTAGGGCTTTTGACATGGATGCGTAGAAAGAGGACATGGGGAAAGGTTTCTAGCTTTGAAGAGGGAAGACTGAGGCTGGACATGAGGAACAAATTCTTTGCTGTGGTGGTGGTGAGATGCTGGAGCACGTTGCCCAAGGAAGCTGTGGCTGTCCTATCCCTGGCAGTGTTGAAGGCCAGGTTGGCTGGAGCCCTGAGTAACCTGATCTGATGAAGGTGTCCCTGCCTGTGCAGAGAGGTTGGAACTAAATGATCTTTAAGGTCATTTCCAACCCTGGCCATTCTATGATTCTGTGAAACAAGAGACAAGTGATTCTGCTTAGCTTTGTCCTTTTTAGTTTTTATGGTATCGTTACGTTTTAAAACTAAATCATTTCTGCGAAGCAGCTGCTTTGTTAAGCTTCTGTTTGCTCCATTTGCAACTTTACCGAATTAGACTTCTTACAAAGTTGTCTCCACCTCAGTTCATAAGGAGATACATTTTTCTTTTATACATATAATTCTTGTTATATGAGGAAGAACTGTTAACATGTCTTTTTGTGTAGCACAGAAGAATTTCCAAGAACTTCGGACCTTGGAATTAAGTGGAGGTGCTGTTGATTCTTTGACTTTCTGCATAGTATTTTACCTGAGATATTTCCAGTACCCATCAAGGTGTGTTTGAGCAACCTTAGTGTCCTGGTGTGCTTTAACTCCATTTTTACCAGCTGCAGAACGGGTTGGAAAGTGATTTTGAAATCTCTTTGCATCTGGTTTTTTTGCCACCTGACTACAGGTAATTGAAGTCTGTAACGTTAGCATGTATCAAAAATAATTCAGGTCTTTGGAAGATGTTGGTATTGAGAAATGACCAGAAAGTTTCAGCTCTCGGGCAAAGAGGTCTTTCTAGTGTGATCTGCTCTGCACCAGTTTTCTCCTGAGTGTAATAACCAGTTGAAATCCTTGATTGCAGTGGGATAGTTAGTGCCAAGACACCTCTGTATGCTGCAATGGAAGCAGCAGATAGCTCATCAAAACCTGTGTTAACAGCTCTGACACAGTATTGTGCAATTGCTATAATCCTTTGGGAGCCTGTAGGAGAGATTCTGCATAGGCTGAATTCTTTCAGGTCTTCCTTTTGAAGAGAATGGCCTTTTTAGTTCAGTAATGGATTATCTTATAAGTGCCAAGTGGTTTTTTCACTACATTTTATTCTTTGGATGCTTATACCCCAGAGTTCAACAATAGACAGAGAATTGGGGCTGTTCAGTCTGGAGAAGAGGAGGCTCCACAAGAGGTGACCTTCTTGTGGCCTTCCAGTTTCTGAGAGGGGCCTACAAAAAGGCTGGGGAGGGACTATTTAGGATGGCGGGTAGCGACAGGACTAGGGACAATGGAGCCAAGCTGGAGATGGGTAGATTTAGATTGGATGAGAGAAGGAAGTTCTTCACCATGAGAGTGGTGAGAGCCTGGAATGGGTTTCCCAGGGAGGTGGTTGGGGCTCCATCCCTGGAGGTGTTTAAGGCCAGGCTGGATGAGGCCAGCCTTATCTAGGGTGGGGTGTTCCTGCCCATGGCAGGGGGATTGGACTAGATGACCTTTCGAGGTCCCTTCCAATCCCTAATAATTCTATGATTCTATGATTCTATTTTGCACTACTACAGGGATAGAGGAGAACACAACCTTTGCTCCTGATGAGGAATTGTCCATGCAGGCAGGGATCAGATTAAGAAAGCTGAAGCCCAGATGGAATTTTATGTGTCTGGGGACATCAAAGGCAATTAGAAAATCTTCTATAGGTATATGGGTGAGAAAAGGAAAATGAGGGAAAATGTAGGCCCCTTATGAAAGGAAAAATGTAACCTGGTAACCTTGGATTTGGAGAAGGTTAAGTTGCTAAATTACTTTTTTACTTCAGTCTCCACTGGCAAGAACTCAAACCATGCCACCAAAGTCACAGAAGGCTGGGTCTGGGAGAAAGAAGCACCACCCATGGTAGGGGCAGGTCAGGTTCGTGACCTCATAAAGAACCTGAAGGTTCACAAGTCCTTGGGACCTGATATGATACACCTATGCATTCTGAGGGAACTGGTGGATTAAGTTGCTAGACAATTATCCGTAATATTTGAGAAATCATGGCAGTTCTGGTGACGTTCCAACTGGGTGAAAAAGAGGGAGACATAACTCCCATTTTTAAAAAAGGAAACAAATTTGACCAAGGGAAGTATAGTCCAGTCAGACAATCACAGAGTCATAGAACATTAGGGATTGGAAGGGACCTCCGAAGATCATCCAATCCCTCTGCCACAGTGGGATCACCTAGTCAGTCTGTTACTGGCAAGACCATTGAGCAGATCCTCCTGAATACTACACTAAGACACATGGAGAACAAGAAAGTGGTTGGTGACAGCCAACATAGCTTCACTAAAGGCCCATCATGCCTGACTAAACTGATAGAACTACAGTGGCCTTCCATGATAGAACTACAGTTTGAATAAGTGAACAGTAACTTATGTCATCTATCTGGACTTGTGCGAGGCATTTGACATCCTCATCTCTACAAATACACATGAACTTGGCATATGGACTGCTGGGCGGATAAAGGACTGGCTGGATGGTCAAAGACTTGTGATCAATGGCTTAACATCCAAGTGGGGTTCAGTTACAGGTAATCTTCCTCAGGAGTCTATTTTGGGTCTGGTACTCTTTAACATCTTTGTCAGTGACATGGACAGTGACATGGAGAGATGGTCTCTTTGGTGGGTTAGAAATTGGCTGGATGGCCAAGCCAAGAGAGTTGTGGTGAATGGCATTAAATCCATTTGGCTACCAGTCACAAGCAATGTCCCTCGGGGCTCAGTTTTGAGACTACTGTTGTTTAAGGTCTTTATTAATGACCCGGATGATCAAATGCACTCTCAGTAAATTTGCAGATGACACGAACTTAAGTGGGAGTGTCAGTCTGGTGGAGTGTAGGGAGGCACTGCAAAGGGATTTTGACAGGCCAGAGAGATGGGCTGAGGCAAATGGAATGAGGTTTAGCAAAGCCAAGTGCTGGGTGATGCACTTTGGTCACAACAACCCCCAGCAGTGCTACAGGCTTAGGGAAGAGTGGCTGGAGAGCTGCCTGGTGGAAAAGGACCTGGGGGTGTTGTTTGACGTCTGGCTAAACAGGAGCCACCAGTGTGCCCAGGCAGCCAAGAAGGCCACTGGCATCCTGGCCTTTGTCAAGAACAGTGTAACCAGTAGGAGTAGGGAGGTGATCATGCCCCTGTATTCTGGACTCGTGAGACCACATCTTGAGTGCTGTGTCCAGTTTTGGGTGTGACAGTATAAGAAGGACATTGAGATGCTGGAGTAGATCCAGAGAAGGGCAACGAGGCTGGTCAGGGGTATGGAAAACAGGCCTTATGAAGAGCAGCTGAGGGGACTGGGGTTATTTAGTCTAGAGCAGAGGAGTCTGAGAGACTTTATTGCTCTCTGCAACTACCTAAAAAGACCGTAGCAAGGCTGCTGCTGGTCCCTTCTCTCAGATTACTAATGATAGGATGAGGGGAATAAAAAGCTGCATCGGGGGGGTTTTGGATTGGATATTAGGATAAAGTTCTTTACTGAGAAAGTGGTTGGGCACTGCAACAGGTTGCCCAGTGAGGTGGTGGAATCACCATACCTGGAGGTATTTAAAAAAGGAGTAGAAATAGCACTTGAGGCCATGGTATAGGGGTTAAGGAGATCACAGGATCACAGAACATTAGGGACTGGAAGGGACCTTGAAAGGTCATCCAATCCAATCCCCTCACTGCCACAGGATCATCTAGACCAAGTGGCACAGGAACATATCCAGGTGTATTTTAAACATCTCAAGAGGAGACTCCATAACCTCCCTGGGCAGCCCATTCCAGTGCTCTGTCACCCTCATGTCAGGATTTTGGGATGAAGGCTGGACTTGATGATCCTGGAGGACCTTTCCAGCCACAATGATTCTATGATTGAGTGCACCCTCAGGAAGTTTGACAATGTCTAATCTGTATGTTGTGGTTGGCAAGCAAGTTGATATCCAGACAGACTTTGAAGGCTTGAGAACCGGGCCTGTGTAAAATGCATGAGGCTGAATCAGTCCAGGTGCAAGGTTCTACATCCAGGTTGAGGTAATCCCAAGCACAAATACATGCTTAGTGGTGACTGGCTTCAGAACCATCCTAAGACACTTGCTAGTAGATGAGCTTGCAACATGTGAGTGCTGCTCAGAAGGCAATCAGTTCTGCAATCCCCAGCACAAGAAGGAAATGAAACTGTTCATGTGAGCCCTGACGAGGACCACAAGGACGATCAGAGGACTGAAGCACCTCTCCTGTGAGGACAGGCTGAGGGATTTGAAGCTGTTCAGCCTGGAGAAGAAAAGGCTCCAGGGGCCCTTATAAAAGTCTTCCAGTACTTGAAGGAGGACTACTGGAAGCTGGAGGAAAGCTGGAGAGGGACTTTTTACAAGGGACACTAGTAAGAGGAAAATAGGGTATGGTTTCACACTAAAAAAGGGTAATTTCTTAGGAAGAAATTACTCACTATGAGGATGATAAGGCTCTGGAAGAGGTTGTTGAGGGAAGTTGTGGATGTCCCCTCTCTGGAAGTGTGCAAGACCTGGTTGGATGGGACTCTGGGTAACCTGGTCTCTTGAGAGGTGTCCCTACCTGCAGCAAGGGGTTAGGAGCTAGCTGGTTTCTGGTGTCTGTTCCAACCTAAACTATTCTGTGATTCTATAGTAAAGCACAGCTCCAGCTCTGCCGTTGAGTTTAATTCAGAGAGCTGTTGACATCTTTCCTTTGAACACCGGCTCTTAGTTTTTATAGGCTCTGTATTTTCCCTATGTGTCCAGTATGATCTTTTGCAAGTATCAGTATAACCAGGGGGGTACAGAGCCAAATTTTTCCTTTAGTTTACTGCTAATTGGATTTGTACTTTTTGATGGAACATCCCCTTTATAAAAGCTGTGTTGATGTCATAAAAGACTGATATCACTACATATTTATCCTTGCTTATTTGGGATAAAGTGGTGACATCTGTAGTTTAATAACATTTGTAACTTTGTCTACATCTTCTGCACTATTACATAATGTTGAGGTTGAATCAACAGTGCTCAACGGCAATTGTATCACTAACAAAGCAAATCAGTCTGAAAAATGTGTTTGAAAAAAGAATGTTAAGGTCAACAAAAGTACAAATTAAACAAGGTAAAAATAAGATTAAAGGTTTTAAAAAGCAGATTAGAGTGTATAAAAATAAACTGTGCCTAGTTGGCCAATATTTTAAGAAAATGTTGCAGACTTTGTTCCCTGTGTCTCTGGGTAGCTGACAGCACATGATTTAAACAGAGAGGGATTAGGAAATTCACACCCTTCTGTCACACTTCCTGACGTATTTCTTTGCTTACTAATCCTTTGGAGTATTCCTTTTAGGCAATCTGCTTATCTTAATATTCTTCCTGTAGTGGTCTTTTTTTTACACTTGGAACTTATTCCTTCATAAATTCAATATAAATTACATTGAACATTTGCATTTTTAGCTAAATAAATATTCTAAGCTGTCTCAATTTTCCTTTGAAATTAAAAATCCAACCCAACTACTAGAGACAATCTTTCCATCTAATTTAACTTTAAAAAAGTGCTGTAATTGTTCACAGCAACTTTTTCCTAATCTTTACCTATTAAGTATAACATGGTAATATATCTATAATAATATTTTTAAGTAATATAGCCATGTCAAAAAAATCTACTCCTACCAGGCAAGAGAGGAAAAAGCCCTATCAGTTGACTCTTTTGCAGTATCTGAAGAGACAGCTCTTCAGCAATCCATCAGTTCTTCCAGAGGATTTAGATCTGTCTTTGCTGTCCATGTTTTCCAGAGATAGCATATGATTTATGTATAATGTTACCCTTATTTCCCTCATTTCTCTCTCTCCTTAATACTGCTGATCTTTCTGTATTCTTGTAATGACCATATTTCTTATTTATCAGAAGCACTGTTTCATTTCGTTTTGTATTCACTTTCTTTCTATTATTGAACACATAATTTTGACAGAAATAGGTATAAGAACATAATGACGAGCCATTCCCAGTCAGTGCACGCATCCCTTCAACTGTATAGTTAATACATTGACTCTAGAGATTGAGCACACATTGGTTCTGTCCTGCCACTCATTCCATTAGAAGCCGTAGGAACTTCCTGGCCTGAAGGTTACATCAGCATCACAACCTGTAAGGGTCTCAAGAAATGCAGACTTGCCCTGCTCCCTGTCGCTTTGTATGAGACCAGGGATCTTGCCCAATTAATAATATAAACACATCTTCTAGCGCTGCAATCTGCATGGAAGCAATGTACTTTCTTGTCTGCATGCTAATGAAAGTTTAATTACCAGTTTCACGTTTTGCTGGATATGAGGTTACAATAAATGCCATTAACAGTTTCCTTAATGAGCACCCTTCTCTCCTTTAATATGAAACTTAGAAGCATTAGTTTATACAGAAGATTTAGTACATTAACAATTTCAAATTAAGTAAGAACTAATGGATTAATATTATTTCATCTTGACAGTTCAAATAGTGTGCTGTTGATTGATTTTTGTTCCCATGTGAGCTGACCCCAGACTGCTGGATCAAATAAACCCAGAGAGTTGGAGAAGACAATCAAAAGGGTAAAACTGATAAAAACTCATGGGTCAGGATAAAGCAAGTTTTATAAGTGAAGGGGGAAAAAGAAAATGAAAAGAAAGGTGTTCTGTTTAGCAGCTATGTTAACTCCATCTCAGTCAGATCCAACACTGTTCCAAAACCTTAATTTCTTGTGCTTTGCTGATCTCCTTTTGTCTCCATTGCCATTGCCGTATTTACATCTTTCCTCTTTCTGTAATTTGACAATAAGTGTAAAGAAAATGTTTGAACCTCTCCTTCAAAAAGCATGATTTAACACCAATACGGTACATTGCAATAATAGTATATTCTAATAAGCCTCATTCTTCTCTTGTCAGATATCCAGTCAGCAGAATACTTTCAGTAATGGGCATTTGAAAGGATAAATGAGCTGTGGGGAACCAAGAATGACATCCACTGAATGTTATTGGAAAGAAAGAATAAAAACTTGAAAATGTGTCAATTCAGCATTTAGATTTCTCTTCAAAGACTAGTAAATGTAAAAAGAGGTGAAGTGTCTGCACAGAACACTGCACAGCTGGTGGAAGTAAATGGGGTAGAGTGAAAGAAACTCGAAGAATGAGGAGAAAAGAAAAGCAAATTAATATAATTTAAAACTTTGTCAAAAAAAAAAGAAAAAGAAAAGCAAAAGCAGAGAGTAGCTTGATCTCGATTTGCTTCTTTCTAGCCCTCAATACTTCTTTCTCCTGAGGGGCTCTTTTGGTGAGCAGTAGAAGCATAATTTTCTAGCAACCACAATGCAAGTTATTTATGTTTTAGAATGTGTTCTGTGGATTTGCACCAAAATATTTGCCCTAAAATAAAGAGCCCAGTCCCAGACACTCCAAATTTCAGAACATAACTTAGGGACCATGATCTAGAATATACATGTCATCTGTTTTGCAAATTCAGACGCCCAACACTGCTAGATTAACAATACTCACTATATCTCATAATTAATGACATCTATACCAAGCCAGTAGGACAATCTCCCACAAGAAATTGTTTATAGGACCTGAAACCTTTATTTTTCTTACATCCATACCTGATGTATAATCTCATGCTAACTGCTAGATATCTGCCTGCTGCGAACACTAATTCACACTTTTTGTCTTAATATGAAGTACAGAAAGTAGGTGGATTTGTATACTGACACATACTCTCACCTCCGCACCAAAAGGCTGAAAAAACTCTGTTTACTTTGTCCTTGAAGTATTTGTGTTAAAGGCAATTTCTGCTACCTGACTTCACAGTGTGGTTATTTTGCACACATTAAATTCAGCTGAAACAAGTGCTGGAAGGAAAAATGCGCTTTCTCAAGTCCATCCTCATTTAGGGACCTCCAGCAGATCTAGCACTTCCATGCAACAAATGTAATCAAATATTCGTCAATGGAAATGAAATTCACCAAAATATTATCTTCATTGCTTCATAAGATGCCTCATAAGAACAGTGTGCATCATAGTTGTTAGTGATTCATGCAATAACAAAATTATTTCACTTTTCTTTGACATTTCTTGGTACGTTGGTTAGGAAAGACTTTTTACAGGCATAAGAAAATACAAAAACTCTGAACTTAAAAAAATGTATTTTGTTTCAGCATTTTCAATATGTTAAACTGACTGAGAAGTTCCTTAAGTATAAACCGGGCTTTGTGGTGCACATTCTAAATTCTGTGTTTTGAGACATTTGAACATATTTATTTTTAATATGCTGCTTTTCAGTTTACATAAGAAAGTTTAAAGTCTCAAGAGAGATATTTTGAAATGTGAAAAGCTATCTCGAGTAATACCTATTTTTCTCCTATAGGTGATGGAGGTTAATTGTTTATGCAGACATCAGCATTGTATACGTTCGGAGCACTTACACTCTTAACATCCAAAGGAGCAGACCGCCGTGCATCCAGAATGGTAATAAAGCTTACTTAACTTGCCACATTTCACATGTAGCTTCAAATTACATCCCCTGAAAGGAAAGGTATTTTGTGGGTGTTTTAGATTCTGAAAGAACAATCCACCCCTGTTTTAGGGAAAACAAATTGAACAGCAACAGGAAGAGAAGTGCTCATACACCAGTCAGAGGTCTGGTAAGTCCAGCAAATTCAATCATTGACAACTCTTTGCTGAAATGTATTCCTGTGCCCCTAGCCTTTTATCTTTTAAGACCATGAAGTTTCAAAATTAATTACTTTAAAATATGATTATTCCAAGACTGTTTTTTAAGTTATGATTATATACAAAGGTAAAGAAACAAATTAGCCATAGATTAATTAGATGATTGCTGTGAATTGTGATGCTGAGAATGGGATCAAGACTGGGAGAAAGGTCAGAACACCCCAAGGGTTTTTGGATCCAAATATAAATTAATGACTCACCTCTTTTCACTAAGTCATATGGCAAAACAAAGGTCACAAACCTTTGGGTTACTTATTTTTTATTGCTATAGGCACTCAAAATTAAATTATTCTATAGTGTTCAAATGTTCCTTGCCACAGCGGTTGCAGTTAAGCATCTTGAAAGGACATTGTGTTCTCAGAGAAAGAACATTATCCCAGGTCTAGTCAGGGGTAGAAAAAGTCTAATTTCCTCTGGCTAGAGGTCAATATCTATTTCTTACTTCACTCGTAAGAAGCTGCCACCTGGCTAAGCCCCTAGCTGAAGGCAGATACTAGTATATCCTGAGTAATAGGCATATGAGGATGTACAATTTTGTGCTGAGTTTTCCTAGTCAATGATCAGGAACATGCACCTCCTCATTGCAGTACTGCTTTTGCAGCAGGCACATCTCTTCTGATCTTACCTAGATTGCTCAGACTTGTAATTCATTTGATTGGCATGATTTGCATGATACCAAGAAACTGTAATCCCTGCTATCCCTTTTGATCACCCAAATGTGCCTAAAAATTTCTGAGGATTAGATTCCTTCTCAGTCATCCTGATTCTGAGTGTTCATGGTAACAGAAATTCTATTCCTACAGCACTGCATAGAAATAAAATATTTTAAAATAAATTTATTATTAGCTCCTACGAGATATTTACTCATAAAACATTATTTGATTCAAGAATGTCTTTGAAGCTGACTCTTCAAAAGATGCAGCACATGAAGATCCAGAGCATTTGCTAGTACAAGTAGAACTACAGAATTTGAATCACAAATTACTTCCTTGCAAAGGCAGCAGTACAGTTTCTGTTGAACCGCATTTTACTGTGGGAACTTACCCACATGCGGGTAAGATGGAAGATATCTATATAAATCCCCAAAACTATTGTGTGGAAAGCCTTGAAGGAAAGACTAAAGGGACAATCAGAAGTACAAAGAATAAGTTTCCAGATGTGGGCCAATGCCTGTGAAAAAGAGAGGTTTCTCCAAAACAGCCAGACAATAGAAAGTCTCTTTTTAACAGAACTGCTGACTCACACTCTAATTAGGACCCAGCTGCACAGAGGATCGGTCTAGCTTCTCTGATTCACGGAATCAGAGATTCACAGAATATCTTTGGTTGGAAGAGACCTGTAGTTTTATGAAATCTAACCTTTGACCCAGCACTGCCAAGTCACCCCTAAACCATGTCCCTCAACACTATGTCTTCTAAATCCTTCCAGGGATGGTGACTCAACAACTGCCCTGGGCAGCGTATTTCAATTCTGATAATCTTTTCAGTTAAGAAATTCTTCTTAACATCCATTCTAAGCCTCCCCTGGCATAGTTTGCAACCACTTCCTCTAGTCCTATCACTTCCTACCAGAGAGAAGAGGCTGTCTCCCTTCTTGCTTTAACTTACTTTCAGGTAGTTGTAGAATGCAATAGGGTATCTCTTCAGCCTCTAGGCTAAACAACCCCAGTTTCATCAACTGCTCTACATTACGAGAAAGGTCATGAAACCTAACTTCATAACAGACCTCATTAGTCTGAAGTCTAGACATTGTTTCCTGATCTCAGGGAGGTGGCAGACACCAATCCCAATATCAGAGAAAAAGCAAGAGGTTGTGAAGCAACATACATCTTCTAGGTTTGCTGCCTTATAGGTCTCTATAGGTAGGTTCACAGCGATTGCCTTTGAAGGTAGTAGTGACCAGTCACCTTCTCAGACCTCTTTTGTAATGGCTCGAATCTTGGTAGTTTTTTAACATCACCTTGTGGATTTACTTACATTGGACTTGGAGAACTAGTACTTTGATTCAGATAGTACAAATAAAAAGATCTTCTTTATGTCTTTTCATGCTAAAATAGCACAGTTTAAACACAAAAGAATAAAAAATTCAGGGAAGTAACTAGAGATGCACCACCACAATAATAACTGATAACTCACATGAGTGTAAAGAGCAGGCAGTCTCTGGGGCAAATCTCCCTGCAAAAATGGGAAGGTAGCAGCAAAAGACCGATGATGTCTGCCACAGAAAGCCTTTCACACACACACTCAAAGATGCCTTTCCTAACAGTGTCAATACTCAAGGAAAAGTGTGCTATATCTTTTCTCAAGGAATCTGCAACTACTGTCCTTAGCTTAACACTGAAACACTACAGCCAGCAGGATTAGAGAAGTGTTCGTCTCTCTGCACTTGGCACTAGTGAGGTCTCCACTTGAGTATTATGTTCAGTTTTGGCACCTCACTATAAAAAGGACCCTGAGGTGCTAGAGTGTGTCTAAAAAAAGAATTTCAAGGCTAGTAAGAGGCCTGGAGGACAGGTCTTATGAAGAGTGGCTGAGGGAACTGAAGTTGTTTAGCCTGGCAAAAAAGTTTGAGGGGAAATATTGCTTTTTTGCAACTACCTGAGAGGAGGTTGTGAAAGATGGGGGTCAGTCTTTTCTCCCAAGTCACTAGTGATAGGACAAGAGGAAATAGCTTCACGTTGTGCCGGGGGACATTCAAATTGGACATTAGGAAAAATTTCTTCATTCAAAGATTGGTCAGGTATTGGAACAGGGTGTCCAGGGAGGTGGAGGAGTCACCATCCCTCAAGGTGTTCAAGAAACATGTTGCTCTGGTGCTTGGAAACTTAGTTTAGTGGGCGTGGTGGCATTGGGCTGATGGCTGAACTTGATGATCTTAGAAGTGTCTTCCAAACTTCATGGTTCTATAATTGTAGTATAAGTGGAGCATGATGTAGTGTACGAACTTGGGCAAATGCATGCTGTACTATCTTATGAAAGACTGGACTGCTTGTTTTTTATCTTCCATGCGTTTTATAGTCTCTGCCATCTTTATGGATAGCCACAAGGAAGATCATATGGTTGGAGCACCTCTCCTGTGAGGACAGGCTGAGGGTTTTGAAGATGTTCACTCTGAAGAAAAGGCTCCAGAGGGACCTTACAGCAACATTCCAGTACCTTAAGAGGGCCTACAGGAAAGCTGGAGACGGCCTTTTTATAAGACACTCTAGTGGTAGGACAAGGGAGAATGGATTAAAGATAAAAGAGGGTAGATTTAGATTGGATCTTAGTAAGAAAATTCCTTGGTATGAGTGTGGTGAGGTACTCAAACAGGTTGTCAAGGGAAGTTGTAGATGCCCCCTCCCTTGAAGTGTTCAAAGCCAGGTTGGATGGGAGTTTGAGCAATGTGGTCCAGTGGGAGGTGTCCCTCCCCACAGCAAGAGGGTAGGAACTAGATGATCTCCGAGGTCCTTTCCAACCTAAACCAATCTGCGATTCATAGAGAAGTCTATGTTTTCATCTATTGCTATTAAAATGCCAGTATTCTGTATTTAATGAAGTTCCTTTGGACTACAGAAAGTTTCTGCTGCAGTACCATCTTTTGTCTCATGCTGGAGTTGGAAGGCAATATCATGAAATCTACACTAAATGATATATTTCCCTTACTCCAGTCCATGCACCTTTCAAAAACCCACCAGCCTGATTTGTTTAGGTCACTGATGACTGCCCAAGACGAGGAGAGTCTGTCATAGAAGCAGCAGCACTTTAATGTGGCTGAAGTCTTGCTGTGCTTAGGAAAGCTTGGGGAAGTTTATGAAAGGAAAGGAACACCTATTAAAATGTGGAACCAGAAGATAGGAGAGTCAAAAAGAAAAGCATGAATTCCTCCAGTTTGTCACCTGACCTGTAGCATGACAACTCTGGTTACTTTGAATATTTTCTGCCAGCATAGTCTAAGAAAATAGTTTTCCTTCACAGTCCAACTTCAGGGTACCAGGTGACATACTAGGCACACCTGCCTGGACGTTTTATGTCGTTGTGGATGATCCTCAGAGCCAAAGCATGGTAGCAAATGATACTCTATTAGAAAAGGACAGAACCATTAGAGAGATACTTGAAGGATTATTCAGTTAAGTACAAAGCTGCACGGGCAGCTAAGAACCACAGCTTTTAAGTTAATGAAGAATTTCACTGTACTTAGCTATTGTGGGCAAGCCAAACACTTATGGCTGATACATGATCAAAGCTATAGCAAGCAGCTGATCCCTATGCAGCTTCTCTACAGCTTCAGCAAAAGACCTACATTAGAAAATACATTAAAGAAAAGCTCTTCAGATTATACTATTTTAATTTGTCTCTTAACACTGCTGTGATTTTGGGGTCATTTGCTGTGTTAAAACTCTACCCTAAGGCAGTATTTAAAGACAACCCAGTCTGAAAACTTTGTGCCATTTTACTGCACCAAATTAGTAATATGTGTGCAAGAAGTCACCATGAGTCAGATGAGTCACTTCAATTAAAATGCTTTTACAATAAAGAACAATTTACTGGTACTTACAGTTCTGGTTTGCTGATGTTTTTTCAGGTGCAATGAAATAATTGCTGCTTCAAAATTAAAAGTGAGTTTGACATAAAAAGAGGTTTGAATCACAGCTGCTCTTTCTACATAACATATGTTCAACATTCATTTTTAAACTGGGTTCCCAGAAAAACTCAGTTTGAGTCTTGAAAATGTTACATTTACTTTACTGGAATTAAAAAGAAAGTGTCTATACCCGTGGCTGGATCTTGACTACTAGCAACCAGTTCTGAATACTGTTCAATCAAACTAAGATTTTCCATCAAGGTCTTGGAAAGAACAAGCTGCTGTGCCCACCAACCTCCAAGCTCATCACTCAAAAAAGGAACAATTGATCTAGCTTTCCCATACCCCAGTCACATCTTGCTGGATTCCCAAAGGAATTAGTAACATAGCCTTCCAGCAATGTCAACTACATAAGTTATGGCACGCCCTGGAATGGTATTTGAGTCCGTTTTATGTGAACTAAAAGGCTACTAGGTCATTTTGGTTAAAAAATCTGTAATATAACATCACAATCATTAAGAAATAGGGGGTATGCTTCACAAATTACTGCCACAAGCCTCCCAACAGGTATGCAGTAACTCTTAGCTAACATAGCTTCTTAACAGAGCACAGTAAGTAAATATATTATTATTGCTTCTGCTTGCACAGTACTTGAAAGTGCCTGGACAGATCCAGAGCTCATCATGTTCACTGCCCACAGCAGTTTTTCCTTTAGCCCTTCAAGAAAGACTATGGGCTTGTTCATTTTTCCTTTTCTTTACTTAGGTCTGAAACAAGAGTGACATCTGAGAGTCTACAAGTGATTTTCAGCTTGATCATGACAGTAATGCTTACCCATTACCTAAGCAGGATATAATATCAGTATATTTATTCAAGTATAGATCTCCTAGTGGTGTCTAAAAGGCTATGCTTAAACTGACAATGTTTGCATCCCTGGGGGGGGAGAAAAAGTGTTCAGCAATATACTGACAGTTTTTAGGGAACATTACCTCAAGAATGACCTCTTCTGTAAATGATACACATCACACCACTGCAAAAATTGTCTTCCTGTTCCCCTTGTACATCAGCTCCACTCACATGTGTTCCAGAAGTCAAAGAATAAAACTTACCTGCTCATTTAGGAAGCTGTTTACAATAATAAGGAATTCATTGAAATTTTGCTTACTTACTAGACACATGTGAAAAAAATCTCAACATCAGCAAAAGGAGCAGAAGGGAGAAAGAGAAGTGGATTTTAATCAGAGCAACAATGAAAAATGTTCTTACAGGCTGAAAACTGATGAAGCACTGAAATGTTCAGACAAATCTGTGTAGCTTACAGGACAAGAAATAAAAATCAGGTGATAAAAAATGCCCAAGAATTCCTCATTCTGTATCAACTCTACTATCAAAGCTGAAATACAGTGTATAGAAAGATAGTAACAAACCAAATGGCACATAACATGACAGTTTTAAATCTGGCTTTCTAAATAAATTCAGTCTCTGTAATCATACTTCCTACATGGCTTTAACTGACCCTGTCTGTGCTTTTTTCTGCTGTAACTGATCAAATTTAAGTTGATCTGAAAAAATAAGAGTTAATCAACTTCACATTAATTCTGTGAAAACCAGTACAGGGAAAAACCCAAAAATGTGTTTCAGAGTGGAAGAGGAAGAAAAATAAGCAGTGGGATACTCATGGAGGTAGCTGATGGCCACTCAACTAATAAGTATTCATCAGCACATCTATCTTCAAACTACCTGCAGCAAGCATGGCTTTACTTGAGGAAAAAATCACAGTTGTGATGGAAGCCAAGCACTGGAAATGACAGTGCAAGGAAAATGCAGCATACTTTTAAAAGACAAGGCTTCCTATTTAGTTCCTTATAGAAAGAAAATAACAGAATTATAGAATGGCTTAGGTTGGAGGGCATCTAGATCCTTCACCCTCTCCCATGTACAGGGAAACATCCCACTAGACCAGGTTGCCCGTGTTCATTCAACATAGCCATACTTCCAGAAAGGCATCAAAATCAGAGTCAAAATACTTTACTATTGTGGAAAATAGAAGATTTGCACTTAAAAAAAGTTATTGACATAGTCATACTCAGCCAGCCACCCACAGTCCTGGAGGCTCCTCCAGTGCATTGATGACAATTTCCTGATGCAAATGATCGATGAGCCCACTAGGAGAGGAGCGGTGCTGGATCTTGTAGTCACCAACAAGGAGGGTCTGGTTGAAGCAGTGAAGGTTGAGGGCAGCCTTGGGTGCAGTGACCGTGAGATAGTAGAGTTCAGGGTCTCGTCTGGTAGGAACAGAATACCCAGCAGAATCACAACGGTGGACTTCAGGAGGGCCAAATTTGGCCTTTGAAACAATTGTTAGGGGAAACCCATGGGACAGGGTACAGGCAGGTAAAGGGGCTCAGGGTAGCTGGTTAACATTCAAAGACTACTTTTTTGAAGCACAATACGAGAGCATTCCAATAGGAAGAAAGTCAAGGAAGGGAGTCAGAAGACCTGCTTGGTTAATAGGGAGCTGCTGGGCAAACTCAAGAAAAAAAAGAAAGTCTATAGGTCATGGGAGGAAGGGGTGGCCACTTGGGATGGTTATAAGGCTCTAGTCAGAGCCTTATAACTAGGAAAGCCAAGGCATCATTACAATTAAACATTGTAAGAGAGGTCAAGGGCAACAAAAAGGGCTTCTTCAAATACATTGCAGGTAGAACTAAACCTAGAGGCAATGTAGGGCCCTTGCTGAAGGAGGTGGATGCCCTGGAAACAGAGGATACAGAGAAAGTCATCCTCCAGTCCCCAGGCACCTCTCCTGATCCTCAGGACTTAGAAAAGATGATCGAGGGTGGCCTAGCAATGACTTTTGCCATCTCCCTTAGCACACATGGGTGCATCCCATCAGGGCCCATGGATTTATGTACATCCAGTTTGCTCAACTTATCCCTAACCCAGTTCTCATTAACCAAGGCAGGCTTCTCTCTTGCCTCGACTTCCTGTGGAGCCTCAGCAGTCTGGGGCTTGATATCAAGACAGCCCCCAGAAGTATAGACAGAGGCAAAGAAGTTGTTCAGTATCTCTGCTTTCTCTGTATCCTCTGTTTCCAGGGCATCCACCTCCTTCAGCAAGGGCCCTACATTGACTCTAGGTTTAGTTTTACCTGCAGTGTATTTGAAGAAGCCCTTTTTGTTGCCCTTGACCACTCTTGCAAGGTTTAATTCCAATGAGACCTTGGCTTTTCTTTTTGCATCCCCACATTCTCTGACCATTAGCCTTATAACCATTCCAAGTGGCCACCCCTTCCTTCCATGGCCTATAGACTTACTTTTTATTCTTGAGTTTGCCCAGCAGCAACCCATTTAACCAAGCAGGTCTTCTGGCTCCCTTCCTTGACTTTTTTCCTGTTGGAATGCTCTTGTATTGTGCTTCAAAAAGTGGTCTTTGAATGTTAACCAGCTACCCGGAGCTCATGTTCATCCTCCTGTCCACCAGAACTCTCAGGTCACTTTCTCCGACACTGCTGTCCAATAGTTCTGTCCCCAACTTATACTGGTACCTATTCTTGCCCAGATGCAACACTGTACACTTACTGTTGTAATAGTTCATCAAATTTCTCCCTGCCCAGCTCTCTAGCCTGTCCAGGTCTCACTGAATGGCAGCACAGTCTGTTGGGGTGTCGGCGACACCACCCAGCAGCAAACTTGCTGACAGTGCACCCTAATCCCTCATCCAAGTCATTAGTGAATCTTTTGATTCACAATTTTCGTTTTGGACTTGATAGTAGGGGAGACATATAGTTGCAGTGTATAATAGAATTAAATTGCCTTAGACAATCAGTCCTCTGTGTTTGTTGCGTTACAAATATGCTTTCCTTTTAAATGTGATCTGCCTAACCAAATTCTTTAACTAAACAGTACTACATGAACATAGAAATTTACACTTCAGTATTGTTAAAATTTGCTTTCACCAAATATTGACACACTAAATCTTTTTAGAAGTATACATTTTCATTGTATTTGCACAGCAATACTTGAGTATGCTGGTGTACAGATAAACAGAACACAGAGCCATGGTTGTAGATAATTCAAAAATTTCAATTTTGAATATGATAGGAAGTGCTTCTTAGTATTTGTTCAGCTTTCAAATTCTACTCCTTAAGTGAAGTACTGTCAACAAACTTCCCATTTGTTAGTAATGCTCTGAGACATAGCATGTGGAAACAGATTTCACACAAAATCACACAGAATTATTGAGACTGGGAAAGACCTGAGATCATAAATTCCAGTTTATTTTCAAAGGAAAACTGTAACCATTAATTATAAATCAGAATTTTATTTTAATTTTAGGATGAACCTTTTTTCATAAGCATCATATCTCTAAGGAAATTAGGAGAATCTGGTTCCATAGAACTCTGAGGAGCAAAGAAAGAATCTACATAGGTTTATTCCTTTCTATTTTCAGCTAAGCATAGAGTCACAAAATCATGGAATGGTTTCTGTTGGAAAGGACTTTCAAAGGTCATCTAGTTCAACCCACTCTGCATTCAGGACCTTGCACTTGGCATTGTTGAACCTTATGATGTTCACATGGGCTGACTTCTAGAGCTTGCCCAAGTCTATCTGGATGGTGTTCCATCCCTCAGGTGTGTCAACTGCAGTACTCAACTTGGGGTCATCTGCAAATTTGCTGAAGGTGCACTCTCCGTGTCACTGATGAACAACACTGGTCCCACTACAGACCCCTGAGAGACACCAGTTGTCAGCAATCTGTATCTGGACTTCAAGCAACTGACCACTACCCTCTGGATGTAACCATGCAACTGTTAGCCTGGGTGCATTTCTGTGTGATCAGAATATGTTCCTGTGTTATTTCTGATAGATGCTCTAGAAACGGGCATTGTCATCTGCCAGGGGCATTGGACTACATGATCTTCACAAGTCAGTTCGAACTCCACCATTATGTTATTCACCAAACAGTTCAACCATCAAATCCTTATATCTCCAGTTTAGATAGAAGGATGTTGTGGACCACAGCAAAGGCTTTACAGAAGTCCTGATAGAAGAAATTCATAGCTCTCCCCCTGTCCACTGACATTGTCACACCATCAAAGAAGGTCACTACGTTGGTTAGGCATACCTCAGCCAAACCTGTTTTTATTAAGGCACAGCTCAAAGCACTTAGACTGCAACTTCTTGCTGAACCCAAGAACCTCTGTCTAGAAATGATGTTTGAAATAAAAATAAATTGCAAATATAATTCAGATCCTTAATAGTGACTGTAACAAATCATAGGAAAATGAGGGAAGTGGTACATTAGCCATCACATTTAGATTGGATGTCCTTCTAAAAGCTTAGAAAAAGAATATTGATGCTAATAGTTTCCAATTGCATAGCATGGAAAGTAATAATAACCTTCTCCATGGGAATTACTAAGTAAAATTTGATGACTTGTATTATGCAAGCATAGTCCTTGCTCATAGTCATTTCAAAATATGCATTTTAGCATCAGTATTTTTTGACAGTATTATCAGATTAGGATTCAGACCATGGACTCTTGAACTGCTGAATCAGAAGTTACTACTAAAATTTTTACATTGTGTTGTTTATTCAAACCATGATTTAACACTTAGTTAGACGTGCCAGAATATACTTCTTGTTCTGAAAATTTTCTATGCTCAAATTTATGTGTTGACACTTCTTTTACAGTTGTCATAGAATCATAGAGTGGCTGAGGTTGGAAGGGACTTCAGAGATCATATAGATCAACTTCTTGTGTTGGGTACTCCAGAACTGGACATAGTTGTCCAGGTGAGGTTTCACAAGAGCAGAGTAGGGGGGCAGAATGATTGGTATTGACCTGCTGGTGACACTCCTTCTGATAAAGCCCAGGATACAGTTGGCCTTCTGGGTTGCACTCACACATTGGCAGTTTATACCGAGCTTCTCACAACCCCCAAGTCATTCTCAGGACTGTTCTGAAGACATTAACCTCCAAGCCTGTGTTTGTAGTTGTGATTACCCCAACCAACATGTAGGACCCTGCACTTGGACTTGTTGAATCCCATGCAGTTTGCATGGGCCCAGTTCTCAAGCCTATCAAGGTTCGTCTGGATAGCAGCCCTTCCCTCCAACTTGTCAACCACAACACAGAGCTTGGTGTCATCATCAAACTTGCTGTGAGTGCACTCAATGCCATAGTCTATGTCACTGACAAAGATGTTAAAAGATTACCAGGTCAAAAACAGACCCCTGAGAAACACTGCTTATAACCAAACTCCACTTAGACATTGAGCTGTTGATCACAATTCTTTGAGTGTGACTGTCCAGCCAATTCCTTACTCACTGAATGGTTCATCTGTCCAGTCTATTACTCTCTTTTACAGACAAGGACGTTGTGTGGGACATTGTTAGATGGTTTGCAACAGTGTCAGATGCTCTACAATGACGTGCACATGCATATCTCTAATCTCTTATTTCCTGTGATGTGACACAGACGCATTTGAGTTGGGCTCCCAATGAAGTGACTGAAATTCCCTTGTGGTATTTTGCCTGCACTTCTCTGCTATTCTTATCATTTCAGAAGGTCTTTTCTCTTTTCCACAGGTCCCATCTACAGAGATTCCCAAATCTCCTTCATTTATTCCCCATGTTACTCATTAGTGCTGACACAGCTCAGCTTGGCCTCCAGCCTTGCTCCCAGTGATGGCACACAATCCCCAGGATCGTCCCCAGTAAGCGCAGCACTATTAGCTTCTCCCTTCAGGCCTAGTTTAAAGTCCTCTCAATGCACTCCACCAACTCACAAGCAAGAATCTTTTCACCTCCTTGAGAAAGCTGAATTCCTTCAGAATTCCTCCAATGGTGCCAGTCTCTAAACCATGTGTTAATGAGGTATGCTCTCCTGTTCCTCTCAGTATTTCACCCTGCCACTGAAGGAACTGAGGAAAACACTACCTGTCCTCTCTATCCTTCTGCCTGTCGTCCTAGTGTCCTGAAATCCTTTTTAATTGGTTTTGGGGTTCTCTTGTCAACATCATCACCCACCACCAATCTGCACAAACAGTAGGGGGGATATAATCCTTAAAACCTAGTATTAATCTGATAGAACCACAGTCATAGACTGCCTTTAAGAAGGGAAAAATCCTAACCACAATGTTGTAGATGACATTCAAAACAACTTGTTTCATTTTATTTGTGTTAAATACACTTTTTCATCTGTGTCAAATGATACACGCATACATTTATGCTTGAATGAGACTAGTGATTCTTGAAAGCTGCCAATTTAATCCCTATCTTCCCTTAATATTTAATCATAAATGCTGATTTTTTTGCCCCCAGTCTTTCAGGCTTTTTTATAAAAAGTTCTCACTTACTTTAAAATCATTCTGTCTGAACCGACATCAGTTTTTCTTCAAACTTGTTTGGCCAGATAAAATTTTATTTCCAGCTGCTGTTACCAGTTCTTAAGAAGTATAAATCTCTGCTGGTTTATTTGCAATGTTCAGAATAATTTATTACGTCCTAACTAACTCCTAACTCCCCATCTGATATATTGCTACTGTCTATCTTAGTGTCCTAAGGAAATGAGGCTTATGTAACCTCTTTCTGTTTGACAGCGCTTCACAACAGACTTTTAGTCTGTGAATTTAATTCGGAGCTGACAGAGAGATAGAGTCTCCGTGACATTGTGTTCAGCAGGCTTTTGTGGAGATCTGGTTGAAAGAAGGGGATTCTTTGTGGTAGTGAAGAAGTAACTAACTGGGAATGCTGGCAGAATGAAGGAGAGTTGCAACAGACAAGCTGGAGATGATGCGGGGAGAGCTGCCTTTATTGCAAAGGGAAAACCAGGGTACAAAAATCTGTTAAAACTAACAGTTCACTTAGGAGATAAACTCTATTGTTTCCAGTAATACCATTTATGTATTAACTCAATATGACTAATGAAAGAAGTCCCTAAATCATCCCTCGGGAACCTGCATTTCATCATTTAAAACAATCATCTTCTACTCAGTTCTAGCTGATACACTGGAATACAGAGCTCAAATTTTCACAAGTGGAAAAATGGTAATAGTAACTCTGGTTCTACCACTTGGTGACTATTATTCCTCTCTTAGTTCTACACTCAGGAGTCACAGTCCTTTTGCAACATGAAGAAATAGCCAAAAAAGCAGTGGTCATGTATGTTTTCAGCAGCCTTCCTCAGCATCTTCAAGGTGATATTGATATATGCTGTAGATCTGTGAGCTGCTTATTTACACTTTGCTTTCAGACAAGAAGCATCACAGAAATAAAATTTATAAGCATAGTTCCATGAAATCTTTAGCACTGAGCGATGGTAAATGTATCACCTAATGACATAGAGTACTAATCAAGAGGTCATATAAAGAGGAACGAGATTAAGTCCTTAATGCTCATTAAGAAGTACACACCAAAAAAATTTCTATAACCAGAAAATTATGAAAAACTATAAGCTGAAGGGCAGAAAGGGTTTCTCACAGTTTTCTGACAGAACACTGCTGTCACGTATTACATAATTGTTATTTTGTAGGTAAATTCATCTGTGAGGAATGAAAGGCTTCATGGGCAGCCTTATCTTCAATGAAGATTGCAGAACGGTTATGAACCTCCTATGTTCCAGCTTATACCCATTGCCCCTTGTCCTATCACCAGATGACATTGAGAAGGGCCTGGCTCTTCACATATTTATAAACATTAATGAGGTCACTCTCAGTCTCCTCTTCTTCAAGCTCAACAGACTCAGCTCCCTCATCCTTTCCTCATAAGAGAGGTGTTCTTCTCACTTCATTATCTTTGTGGCTCTGTGCTGGATGCTCTCCCGCAGCTCTGTGTCCTTCTTGAACTGAGGGGCCAGAACTGGACAGAGTATTCCAGATGTGGTCTCAGTAGTGCATCCTGGGGTGGATGAGAAAGCGGCAGGTTAGCAGATCGATAGAGATTCTCCTCCCCCTCTACTCTCCACTAGTGAGACCACACCTGGAATATATTATATGTCTATAAATATGTGAAGGGTGGGTGTCAGGAGGACGGAACCAGGCTCTACTCAATGTCATCTAGTTATTGGACAAGGGACATGGAGTATAAGTATAAGTTGGAGCATAGGAGGTTCCACATCAATATGAAAATGAACTTCTACATGGTTAGGGTGACAGAGCATTGGAACAGGCTGCCCAGGGGGGTTGTGGAGTCTCGTTCTCTGCAGATATTTAAAACCCGCCTGGGTATGTTTCTGTGCGACTTGGTCTAGGTGATCTTGCTGTGTCAGGGGGATTAGACTAGATGATCTTTTGAGGTCCCTTCCAATCCCTAGTTTTCTGTGATTCTGTGATGCTGTGACCTCATGCCCAGTGTGGTAGGGGATGAAGCTGGCCAGGGAAAGAAAATGTAATTTCAGTGTGGCAGTGGCAACAGCAATGACGGGTTTCTGGGTGGTAAGCACTTGCATTTTATATCATTCATTTCATATATTTTCTTGGTAATATTACTGTTATTAATGTGGTTCCCTCTCCTGGTATCGTTTTGCTAAACTGTCCTTATCTCAATGCCTGGGGTTTAATATTTTTCTCCTTATTCTCTTTCCCGTCCCACCGCAGGCAATTTTAGGGGAAGTGAGCAAGTTGCCACATGGTTGCCAGGTGGGCAAAAATCACAACTGCATTCAGTTTTGGTCTTGTTACTACAAGAAAGACATTCGAGGGAATCCAAACAAGGATAGCAAAGTTAGTGAAAGGTCTAGAGCAAAAGTTCTGTGAGGAGCAGCTATGGGAACCGGGTTTCAGGCTCTTGCCAAAAACATGTTAATGTTTCAAACATTGTGAGAGGGAGAAGAGGGCAGTAGCAAACTAACTTTGCATCTTCAGAGGCTGAGCCACCCTGAAGCTAGCAGAGGTATGTGCTCTGCACTGAGAGCAGAACAAGATATGTCAACCCAACAGAACATTAGAAGATGGAAGGCCTTTCCTTGTTGCTAGTTTTGTCTAGGTCCACTGAAGAAAATATGTTTTTCTGCCTACCTGCCCAAACATAATAAGATACAGGATTTCATGCAACCTGTGACTCAAGGGAGGGAGAGGATTCATGCTACTGTTCCCTCTCTCATGTATGTGCACACCTTGTTGCCCACCTAGTTACCCACCTTTCCTCACATCTTAGACAAATCAAGAACAAGTCACTGGGGGCAAAGTAACACCCCTCACAGCAGAGCATAAAATGGGGATTCAAACAATGGGGGGTGTGCACCTGCCGCTCCACATGCCAATGAGCCAAAGACACCAAGGAACTGACTATGCCAAGTGGAAGGGGAAAGCCAAAGACACCAAGCTGCTGGAAGGACCAAGAACCTGCAGAGCCAAGGAGCTGGGAATAATGGACCAAGCAAGACATCACTTGGGCCTGATGTGGCGATCTGATACTCTATCTTTTTCTTATTCTTTTCTCTAATTTTTGAATACATTGTGTGTTAATTTTAGCAAACATGAGTTTTTGCGTGGAGCTGTAATGTACATTTCATTAATTCAACCCAAGTGAATTCAAAACCTAAGTCACCCTCTTTTCTTTCTCCAATTAATTGGGACTTGACACTGGAGTTGTTCAGTCTGAAGTTATCGTGGTTTGAAAATTAGTAGAATTTTCAGACTTACAGGTTTGTGCTTTTATGAAGGAAAGAAAACATCCTGT
>JAOXOE010053719.1:0-34151 GCA_028565055.1 Phoeniculus purpureus | reverse complement strand
GAATCACAGAACATTAGAGATTGGAAGGGACCTCGAAAGATCATCCAGTCCAATCCCCCTGCCACAGCAGGATCACCAAGACCAAGTTGCACAGGAGCATGTCCAGGTGGGTTTTAAATGTCTCCAGAGAAGGAGACTCCACAACTTCCCTGGGCAGCCCCTTCCAGTGCTCCGTCACCCTCACTGGGAAGACGTTTCTTCTCATATTTATATGGAACCTCCTTTGTTCCAGCTCACACCTGTCCTGAGGGATCCTGCTTTGGCAGGGAAATTGGACTAGATGATCTCTAGAGGTCCCTTCCAACGCCTAACATGCTATGATAAAGCATCCAGCACCTGCTGAGGAGCACTTTTCCTCACCTCTTTTCTACTGCTGCGTTCAGAGTTGTTCCTCAGGGTACAGGAAACCACAGAGGACAGAGATAAGGATGCTGGAAACCTTTGTTGATGAGCAGGTATTTCACACAATTATACAGAATCACGATTAGCTCTGAGGGGTTTTACATCCACATCAGTGATTCATATCTCTGTTTATGCATTTGCCTAGTCCCCAGCCAGGTGCAGTCGCAGGACAGTGGCCTGTGGTCAGTCATGAGCTAGGCTTGGTCTTTGGTGTGGTTTCAGCAGTGATAAAGCTATTTCAGCAGCGCTTATAGCTGGGTGCTGCTAATCCAACATGTCGTTTGCTCGATGCCTCATTAAAACATCAGCCATTCTGTTAGCTCCTGCACAACTTCGCTGAGACACTCCAGTCTGCACAGCCACATTTACATTTTTATTAGCAAGGTCAGAGGTGTGCTATTTAAGCTGCTTCATCTGCTGACCTCCCCACCTCCTTTTCAGTTCCTGGAAGAGCTGCGGCGAATTATATTCCTTGAGGCAAGGCAGAGGCTGTGGTGAGCAGGAGAGGTCAACCCTTCTCTCTTACAAGTGTCTTTTGGGAGAACTTCTTCAGGAAGGAAGAGGATTTAGTCTGGTTAATATTTCACATTTTCCTCTGTATCAATTACAGTCTGAGCATATTTTGATGGTATTTTGAGAGTGACTGGGGTAGGAGGACACAGACAAATGCTGTGGAATTCTCTTTCCTGCAGAGCACTCAGATCAGCAAACAAGAGAGTCAGAGCAGAGTTGTGAAAACGCTCCAAATCATCGTCAGAAAAGCTGGGGGCAGTCCAGCCAAGCTGAGAGAAGCATCTTCCATGGGCCAGAACCTGATGCTAGACCAGGGACAAATATTTTCTTGCTGTTATTTGCTCCTATACACATCCCACGTAGCTCCTCCCCGTTCTACTCTGTGTGGCTTTGCTCACCATACTGCTGCTTTGCACTTTAGTTCAACGGCTTCAGACATCCTCTCCAGCTGCCCTGTTCCTTCTTGGGAGGTTATTCTGTATTTCTTAGCCTGGTTCCTCATGGCTGCAGATTATAAGATTTAGAAGTTTGTTTCGGGGTCAGAAGACTCGTAGGGAAAAGAATCAAGTTCTCTCTGTTCCCAGCTAAAGCTCCTGTTGCTGATCCCAGGTCTTCTCAGCATGGAGGGCAGCACACACCCTCCGCTCTGCCTGGCAGCAAAGACTCCTGCTGGAGTTTTCAAAAACCTCTCACAAGATGAAGCATGAAAGGTTGTCTGGCAGCATGTAAAGAGCAGCAAATGTCACTGCAGAGAGTTTCTGCCACTGTGGACTCTGTGGCGACATTTGCCATCCTGTACGCTTGGGAGTAGAGCTGGGGATGGTGACAGTGGCAGACAGCTGGTGTTGGTAAGGGTCACCTCTCTGAGGCAGCAGATGTGAATTCAAATTCTTCTTAAAAAAGCTGATTTCTTATAATAAATCAGACTCCTGTGTAACACATTTTTCTGTCTTACACTGATGAGCAACTTCTCACTGATAGCTCAGTGCTGACTTCTAGTGCCTGTCTTCACACTGCTGCCAGGACAGCTAAGGAGACAGTAAAGTCTCATGGCACTGTGACCAAGCTTTGAGCCAGAGTCCTCAGGATGCTGTTTCAGCCCCACCTGGGGCTGTTGCCCCCTTTCTGCCATGCACTGCCCTCCCTCTAGTCTTCTCAGGCATCTGTTAACCAGGCACCCAGCCCCTCCCAGCAGAGCAGAAGTTTGGGAGCAGGAGCAGCGGCTTTGCTGTCCTCCATCTCTGGCTGTCACACGGGCTGATGCCCCCAGCTACAGGCAGCCTCAGCTGTCTGGCACAAGTAGTTTGGCCCAGTAGGTTCAGTCTGTGGTGTTGGGGACCACCGCAGTGGATGAGAGTGATGGTGGCAGTAATGGCCCGGGATACCAACCTGCTGTCACAGAAGGCTGCAGGAGAGCTGGGTGTTGGAGTGAGACAAACCCTTGCTTCTCCTCAAAATCCAGCAGTGGAGCACCTGCCCTCAGCTATGATGAGCTTTGTGCCTCCATCTCTGCTGCCTCCTGTGCTTCTGCAAGGTCCCTGTTGGTGAGAATGACTGTGTGCAGGGGTGATTGAAAGACAGAGAGACACTGAGCTACAAGCACTGCCAGAAACGGCAGCTGTTAGGCAGGATACTGAAAGGCATGTGCCAGGTTTTTAAATAAAGTCTTTTACCCTCTGTGGGTTTTCTGTGATGAGGAGCAGGTAGCAGATGTGTCACCCATGCCTGTGAGACAGACCTTCTCTGCAGAGACCTCTGTGTCACCAGAACAAGGTTTAGGTGGTAGTAATGGACCCTGCAGAGCACAGGGCAGACAGACACGTGGAGTTTGTTCCTCTGTTGGCCTTCTGATATGGGAACTGGCTGGAGAATGCTGGATCAAGTGAGCAGTAGACATGGCCCTTCACCCTGGGCAGGGACCTGTTCCTCTTGGGCAGTGGTTTCTTCCCTTCTTTCATTTCCTTTCTCCCAGGGTGCAGGACTTTTCTGCCCACTGTGCCTTCCCAGTGTTGCCTGCTCCTGCATGTTAGAAACCCCACCAGAGAAGGAAGGAAGGGGCCACCAGCATTTTATGTCAGAGGGAAAGTCTCCTGGAAATGGCTCTAATGTAGAAAAAGGGAAGGTCAAAAGCGGCAGGAAGACTGAGCAGGTGCCTGGTTTCATAGCTGGAGAGCACATTTGTTTGTGTCGTGCTACTTTTCTCTGTCTTGATTTGGTCCAAAGTAGTGCTCTGCTCAGTGGAGGCTTTCTGGAGGCTCGGTGCTGCTCCCCTCACTGGGAAGAGGCTGCCTGCAGCAAACGGTGGGCTCTGCAGCCGGGTTGGGTTTGCTGAGGGCTGCCCTGTACTGATCCTGAGTGAGAGGGGCTAGTCTAAGGGGAATGTTCAGGGAAACCCATGATGGGAAGGTAAACCTCCCCTTTGCAGCCTGAGTGATGCCTTTCTGCCCGTGGGACTGACTGCACTGCTGTAACTCAATTAATCACGGGTCTGAATCACTGTGGTGGCCAAGGCTGCTGGCTGCACCAAGGGAAAAAACTTGTCCTGCCCCAGCCATGTGCTCCCCGTCCTGCCTCTCTGCCTGCTCTCCACTGTGCTGAGCTGCTCTGACTGTCCCCTCCAGAACAATGAGATAATTTTCTTCTTATTCCTGGAGTAGTTAGTATTCCCCAAATTATTCCTGGTGTACTTAGTACTCCTCAAAACTACCCTCACCTCACCTAAACTCAGCATGTGGCCACAGGATCTTTCCCAGCTTGGCCTCACTGCAAATGTGTTTTTTCATCTCTGCTCATTTCCCAGCAGCGGCTGAGCTCAGCTGGCCCATCTCACAGAAATCTTGTGGCACAGCCACAAAAACATCCCCACGAAGCCGTCACATAAAAGTCACCGCAAAGCCGCAGCACTAAAATGCCTTGGTGGCTTCAGGACACTTTAATGGGACCATTGCTGCGGATTTGTAGGTCTTGTAAAATTTTTATGTTTGAAACAGGCTGTTCCGAGGGGCTGGGCAAGCATCTCTGAAGTGCCTTGTGGCCTTCTGATGCTGCCTATGGCTGAAGAGTGAGGGTTAGGGTTCTGAAAGTGGTGTCAAAATCACAGCTGGCTTGTTGGAGAGTCAGAGGAAGCAGCATCCCTTGTGCATCCTTTACTTTCCAGGCTGTAAGTGCCAAAATGGACCAACACCTGCATCAGTGAGAAAACCCCAGTCCATGCAGAAATCAGCAGTAGATGGAAGTGTCTTCTCCTGTGTCATCAGGGCCTGAGCAGGTCACCTCTCAGCTTCCCATCAGGGTGATGTAGGATATAGTTTTTAGCCACTTGATTGAGGTGCTGTCACTGCAGGTGGCTGTTCCAGCTGAACCAGTGCTGCCTCCTGTTCTGTCCTTCTGTTTGGGATCCTGCCTCATGCTGTAGCATCCTGGGATTGCACAAATGAGAAGATTTTCAGGGCAACAAAGAGCTTAATTTCTCAAGCTTCTGCAGCCAAGCTCTGCTGAAGCCACTCATTTCACTGTGAAAGCTGCTCCATGTGAGAACAGGCAGAGAGAACTGCCTCCCGTGTGTGTGTTTGGGGCTGTAGGTGGGTTTCGCATGCACCTTCTGGGCTCTGTGTACTGCAGGCTGATCTGTGTTGTCTGCCTGGGCACCTGGCTGAGGGGAGCAGATCAGCACCTTCCCCATCCCCACTTCCCAAACCCCTGCAACTTCTTGTAATGGTTTGACACCAGCCAGCAACCAAGGACCAGACAGCTGCTTGCTCACTCCTCACCACTCCCAGTGGTATGGGGAGGAGAATCAGGAAAAAAATGAGTAAAACTTGTGGGTTGAGATAAGAACAGTTTAACAGGCAAAGGTAAAAATAACAACAAAAATACTAACAAGACACAACAGTAGTAACGAAAAGGAGTATACCAACAGAGAGAACAAAGAAATAAAATCCAAGGCAAGACCAGCGATGCACAGTGCAATTGCTAACCACTCACTGACTGATGCTCCAGCAGCAATTTGACCCTCCTAGCAAGTCCCCCCAGTTTATGCACTGAGCAGGGTGTTGTACGGTACGGAGTAGCCCTTGTGCTAGATGGGGTCAGCTGTCCTGGCCACGCTCCCTCCAAGTGTCTTGTGTTCCTGCCCACTGTCAGAGCATGAGAAACTGAAAAACCCTTAACTTAGGATAAACACAACTTAGCAACAACTAAAACATCAGTGTGTGTTACCACCATTACTCACACACTAAATCCAAAACAGCACTGAACCAGCTACTGGGAAGAAAATTATCTCTATCCCATCTGAAAACAGGACTCTTGTGACCCTGGTCACAGTTGTGACCAAGCACACTGGTCCTGGATGGCCAGTGCTGTTTGCACGTCTTTAGCAGACTATTTTGCATAAAATTGTTCTCCAGGCTAGGCCATTGAAGGTCACGAATAGAGACAGGCTCCTGTATCCGGGCTGGCAGGATGCTTTTAAGCAGTTACCATTTGGTGAGGCATCTGTGTCCAACCCAGGAGAGAGATATCAGGCACCTGCTGCATGAGATGAGTGGTTGTTGCACTGCCCATGGGTGCTGTGAGCCTTTAAACACCTCAAGTGTTAACTGCAAGCAAAACATTTGAGGATCTGGGCAACTTTCAGCTGGTTTGCCAGCCTGCGTTAGCAGTGCATGACTCACTGCAATTAAGCATCCCGCAGCTTTTTGCAAAGAGGCTGTTGGTGAACTGTGCTGACCCTGTCTGAGTCCCAGTACCCTTGGGACATTACCCAAGGGCTGATGCAGGACTCTGTGCCGCTGTAACATCTAGCTGTGCCTTCTCCTTGTTCCCCAGATGTGCCCAGAAAGCGATGTGAGCTGACAGCATTTCTCTTCATGAGAAGGGTGCAGCACCTTTCTGCCTTTGCTGCCTGTGCCAGGTGGTGCCTCTGGCCAGCAGTATCAGGAGTTTCCCTTTCAAAATCATTTACCTGTCACTGCAGTACCTTCTCATGAGCTGCTCCTTGCAGCTGCTTCAGCCGTGCCTGTCCCTCTGTGGCTCCACAGCCACGTGTAGGGCACCACTGTACAGGGACACACTTGATGGCTTTAATTGACTTCGATTACACCGCAAAGGGCTGTCTTCTCAAGTGTGGAGGAGCATCTGCTGCTGGAGCCCTGGTATGCATGCAGCCCTAGCTCTGAGTGCAAGACATTTTTGGGGTCAAGAAGCAAACAGCTTTGATTTTTCAGTGGGGCTTCATTTCCTGAATCACTTTGAATCATCAGCAAACTGTCATTTTCCTCTTCACTCCTTTTTTCCAGCTCATTTATGAAGGCGCTGAAGGGCTGGACAGTGCAGGTCTGAAAATGGAGCGTTTACTCCCACACTTTGTTTCTTCTCTTTTGACCAATTACTCATCTTTATGATGACCTTTGCTCTTATCTCAAGGACCTTGCTGAACACTCTCTGATCATCCAAGCAAATTGCAGGAATTCAGTTTCCCTTCTTGGGCTCCTTCTGAGATCCCAAATCTGTTCCCAACCCAGGGCTTCTCCTGAAGAGCTCTGCTGCCTTTTCCCTGGTGCAGTTACTCACTGTCTTTATTCCAGTTTCTCCTAATTCATCCTGCTTACTGCTCCACAGTCCCTCAGCTCATCACTGAATCTGTTTTGGAAAACAGGCAGCACATGAACTGCTTTTGAGTAATTGGCTATGCAGAGGGAATTGAGCAAGAAGGGACATGCCACACCTCGTGCTGGAGCTATTTAATCCCTGGGCTTCTTGATAGCTTTTAGGGAAATGTGGTTCTAAGCCTGGCACCACTGAAATAAGCTCATAGAGGAGGGGAGATCAGAGTCTGTCTTTTTATTTTACCTCATTGGTTGTCTGGCCCTTAACTGTGGAAAGAAATCTGGCTTAGGACACGCGGAGCTTTACGCCGACTACCTGGGCTGGGAACGTGGGGCTTGCGAAAATGCATGTGAAAAACGCGAGTCATCGGGATGGCTGACCCCAGGTCCTTTCAGAAGGGATAAAGATGGTGTTAAATGTGCCAGAGAGCATTCTCTGACACCTGCAGCCCTTAATACACAACTGCAGGCATTACCCTGTGGGGCTTTAGAAAGAAAAGGTATGATGACCAGGAAGAGAAATAATCATAATCTTGCTCCTCTACAGAACAATTTCTTTCCTGCTGGGACTGTTTGTACAGGCACTGTCTGCTCCTGATTCCCAGCTCTCTGCTTGCTTTGTGTGATCATAAATCTTGTCATGAACTGTCTCTTTACATGCCCTTCCTAGAACCATGTTGTGTAATTTTTGCACCCACAAGCATGGAAAAGAAATCCCCACGGGGGCTGTTGGTGCAAATAGCTGTGTTTAAGCCCAGTGAGTGGAATGGTTCGTTCCTGCAATGAGAGGTGGGCTGCATGGACCTGCTTCAGCTGTGATGAGGGGGTTGAACCATCAGCTTTATCTGGAGGTCAGCCTTGGGGGTGGCTGCAGCCTGAGGAGCTGCTGGAATCTTGTAGGTCCAGAAGGGCTGAGAGGTAGGAAGAGCCCTAAAAGAGGAGGATGAGCCCACCAAAGCTGTAAGTTTTATTGTTCCTAATGAAAGATTTGTGTTTGTACCTGTGGGGGTAGCAGAAGAAACAGAAATCCCTTATCCTTACAATGATTAAAAACTTGTTTGGATGCTTGAAATGCTTGTGGGGTACAGGCAGTAATGCTGTAAAATCTGATCTCCTAATTGGTCTCTGCTGGTCCACGGGTAGCAGCTGCAGCATAAAAAAAAATGTGTGTTACTCTCCACGTCCCTTGTGTTCCAGAAAGAGTTAAGTCCCAAATATGTTTTTCAGTATTTATCCTAGTGCTAGCTGCCTTGTACTTTGCTTAAGTTTGAAACAGTAATGACTAAACCCTTTGGATTTTATGGGCTGTCTTGAAGTATTTAATTGCTTTCTTGTAAAAGAAGTTGATTCTCCACCCCTCCTGTGATTGCCTGTCTCTCACATGTACCTGTTCAACTGAATGGTCACCCTTGCTGGGATGGCTGGTGGAGGGGAAGGCACAGGCTGTGGAGAGAACCACAGCATGACTCTCCCTCCACATGCAAACAGGGAGAGGAACTTGCTGTACCTACCTAGCAGATGCTCTTCTACAAGCTAGGAGGTTTGCACAGCAGCTGGTTTGCTCTGTATCTGCTGTTTGTGTGTCTGCTCCTGGGCTATTTGGTGATGAATGTGAAGGGAAAGAGCTCTACGCTACAGGAGAGCACCTGCAGTAGAGAGGAATGAAGTGGAATGGCCTCAGCTCCTTCTGATCCATCAGAAATAGATTCTGAGCTGTGGCAAAGGAAAGGTCTTTATTTTTGTTCACACCTAAGAGCATCTCGTGTCCTACTAGTGTGGCAGACCTGGTCTTTCTCTCTTGCCTTGAAGCATCCAGCTGGGTGAGAGGCAGGTGTCTGCTGGCAGCTCCAGTCTGGCCCTTGATGAAGTCATCAGGCTGGGAAATCTTTTTGTGTCTCTGCCCAGAAGCTCTCTGTTCCTCTCAGGTGCTCGGTTTTGCACACAGAAGCATTTTTTTCCCCTTGCAGAGTCCCTACCTGTTTCCACGTGATTACACTGTGTGTGCAGTCCTCAGAGTGCTAAAGCATTCCAGCCCTCTCCCTTTTGTGTCATCTTCTGTCTTGGATTTTCTGCAGTTGTGGTTTCTGTTCACCACTATTTTCTCATTCTGTCCCTCACAGGGTGAGACAAAATAGACCTTGTGGCTCCTCTTTCTATACAGCTGGTGCAACAGTGTGACCCTCCATCTCCTGATGTTAGAGCCCAGTCTGTGCTAAAGCAGATCAAAATGCAAGTGATGTTGGTTTTGCTGGGGTGCCTGGGGATAAGGATGTGCAGCTGGAATGCTCTTCGTGGGTTTGGTCTGAGAGCAAACCTGCTGAGGTGCTGTTCTTCCACTGACTCAGCATCTCTCAGACTTCCCCCACAGTGGGGAAGGCTCCCATGACCTTTGCCTGGGGATAGCTGTATTGTTTTCCTCTTCAGCACCATCCACTTAGAACTAATTGTGGTTACTGTGCTCCCTCTTCTTTGGTGCAGGTCCATGATAGAGCCCACTCAGCAGCAGTTTGTTAGTAGGTAGAGTGGGTGAAAGAGCTTGGTGAAGCCCCATGTGGTTCTAGTGCTCTCCTCCTTCCAAGCCAGATGAGGCTGGAACAACAGACATGCACAGACTTACGTCTTTTTGTAAACGCATCATCTGTGCATAGTTTTGCCAAAGGAACACATAAACTTGCAGAAACACCACTGTGGGAGTCTTTCCCAAGAGCTGCACTGGATGTTCTTTGGAGCTGTAACTCGCTGACCTTTTCCAACAGGATAAATTTTCAAGACTTCAGAATATATATAAGGGGTGGGGACAAAGAGGGGTCTGAGCCTTCTCTCTCAAAATCGATAGCATGTTGTCCAAAAATACCCCACCTCTCACTGGTGAGCATTTCTTGACAAGGCGTCTTGTCAGGACATCTGATGAGTTAGTTAAGTGGAGATTTGTGCTGGTGTGTGCCAGCACCTGAGAGACAGCGCTTCTCAGACACTTCCTTCTGCGTCTTTCATTCCTTTCCAGTGTGCCAGATCCAACCTCGCCTGTTTATCTCTCATCTTGCACAACTCTTGCATTGTGCCAGGTTTCTTCATCTCTCTCTCTCTCTCTCCTATTGCTCCATTTCTGCCTATGCTCCAGGCAAGCAAAGAGTAGATGTACTGGTATGGATGGGCATCTAGAGTTGCTAGACGGGGCTTGGTGGATGAGAGTTTGAGACTCCAAGGTCTTTTTGTGGGCTGCTTTGAGATGGCCTTGCCGAAAACTACTCTTCCTGGTGCTGTCCTGATCTGATGGTCCCTGTGTCTGCAACATCTTCAGTGGCAGCAAAAATCTGGTGTCTTGGCAGATGACTGGTAGGACCCAGCACCTTGTAGGACAACGTGGTAAAAGGTAGGAGTGAGGAGCAATTATGGGGTTAGAGTGAAGAATAAGAGAAGAATGAAATCTGGTGGTTTAGTCTTTGGTTTGTTCCAGTTCAGAAAGTAGCTCAAATATCTCCTGGCTTCTCAAAAGGTTACTAAAACCCACCAGACCTTGGTGAAACGTGAAACAGTGCTGCTTGTAGCTGAAAGTTAGGTAGATGCAGGTTAAATCTGTAGGGACCTTGGAGCCTGGTGTTACTGTTACCCGCATGCATAGACCCTATGTTTCTGGTTTGAGGGTAAAGAGGAGAAGACACACTTGTCTGAATGAATTAGATCAGAGAGTGTGTCTGTTCTGGACTGTTCCTGGTGGTGGGTGGAAGTGTCTGTCAGACGTGTGGCACCGTTTCATGGTGAACAGCAGGAAGGAGATCTGAGCAAACTGGTGTGTCTGGCTCAGTGCTGGTCTCCAGTTCCCAGAGCAGGACAAGCCACCAGTGCTGAGTGGTGCCAATTAGCCCTGCAGCTCATTACAACCAGTTAATTTGGGTGCAGGTCTGCACTGATGTGGTTACGCTGCCTCTGGTCCCCAGGCAGACTCCTGTGCTCTGCATGGTCTTGTAGCGATTTTGTGGGACTACAGGGCATCGAGCAACCCACATCTCTGTGTAAAGAAATGAGAAAGAAACCGCAGGAGACAGACTGAATGGAAAGGAGCCCCTGTGAGCTATTGTCCAGAGTGAGGAGCTGTTGGCCTTGAGGTTATGTGTCTGGTTTGTGTGGGATGATGAAATAGTTCTGAAGCAGACTGGAGCAGGTGGATGTTTCCCTGAACTGCTCTGGAGCTGCTCAACAGCCTGGGCTATGCTGCTGCAATGGGCTGGCTTCCCATGAAGGAAAAAATAGACAAGCTGGACAATGTGATACTCTGGCAATAACAGCTCGTGCATCACAAATTAGATGACCTGCCCCTGTGAGCCACGATTCAGTCTGACTCTGCTCCGGTTCTCTCCGCTATCAGCCCAAGCTCCCAGCTGCAGGAAGCATAATCTACCTAGGTCCTTCTGCCACCTCTCCTTTGGCCGTGTCATGGCAGCAGTTGGGCCATGCCAGCATGTCCTGGAACATTTTCCTGTTGGTTAGGTTAATAAGCCCAGGTCTCAGCTCTGTGTGCACTGAGCAACAGAATAGCCACAGGGTAATCCTTTGCAGGCGGCTCTTGCTGTTGTATTATTTATAGGTCTGAAGTAAGACACTGTCCAGAGGGGAGCAGACAGATGCTTGGCTGCCAGCATGTGCTATGACTCCTGTTTGGCTCGCAGCAGCCTCTACACAGGTATCTTTTCTTTTCCCTCTCGCCAGTAAAGTTGACTAAAAATTGCCAAAAGATAATGAGCTAGAACTGTGGTTAGTAGGGCTTTGGCTTCAGTGAGATGGTTATCTGTTCCACTGGTATTGGCTTGCCAACTGGCGTCTAGTAACTGTGCTACTGAAGTTACCTCTCCGTCTGAAGACCTTCCTGTAGTTAGACTTAAATCTCTTAAGCAGAGCAGTTCCCCCGCATCTCATACTTGACTTCTTGCCATATTACCTACCTACAGTGATATAAAGGTGACACAGGTGCCCTGTTCAAGTACTGCTGTCTGGCTCTGAGAGTCACATCTTGCAACCCTTTTGCCAAGTTCATCCTCAGTTCACATCACTTCACATACCTCCTCCAAAATCTCAACCCTTCCCAAAGCTTCTTAATAAGACAGAGTAAAAAGGCTTTTTAAATTGAAAAATGTGGTTCCACTGGTAATTTTCCATGGCAAAGACTCATTGAGACAAGAACTTTTTAAAGCTTTTCTTTCTATTGCTTCATCTGAAGTAAAAGGCTGTTTAAATTAAACAAAATTTCTGTGTTTCTATTGAAAAGAAATTTTCAATTTAAGCCTTTCTCATTCCTCTCTCATTCAGAACTCCTTAATGTCTCATTTTCCAGTTCATGAGAGATCTCGACAATTCATCTTTTATTTCTAGACTGGGGTAGAAAGTAATCTCAAATGTCCTAACTTTTATGAGGAAAATCATCACTTTAGCCCCAAAAAGGAACTAAACCCAGGAAGAAAGTGTTTTATCTCCTCTCTCTCCTGCTCAGTTTTAGCTGATGAGTGTGTGTAAGCGTTTCTCTAATACAAGAAAATCAGCGTCTACAAGAAAATTCATTCTTCCTTTTAATCTGTGCTTTAGTGGTGGTTTAATTTCACGTGGCACCAGCTTCTGCTTCGTGCTTCCCAGTGTGGATTACATCGGCCAGCCTAGTGGTTTTCTCAGCATTAGTTCTATCCGGGGGAATGCTCCCACAGAAAGAAATGGTTTTATTTAATAGCCTTAGTCATATTTTTATGTGTTTTGAGCCAAACGAAGATGCTATCAGATACCGCTTTCCTCTTTCCCTTGTGCCTGGAGCTACGAGCTGCCTGCTTGCATGCCGGCAGGCAAAATGCCTGGGATGGCACTTTTGGGGATAGATCAATGTATGGGATAGCTTTTCTGTCTGGAAGCTGGTCAGACGGTGTTGGGAGACCCCACACTGGTAACCTACAGTCATGTCTGTGGTGTGCCTGATGGAAACTGGTGTAATGGATGTGGTGGTTGTGGCTGCAGATACTCTGTTGATGGAGTGCAGGAATGCTGTGATGAACTTGAACTGGAGGGGTTTGGGTGTGATGCTTTTTCCATGGCTCCCCCATCCTCATACCTGGCAGCATCAGGGGTGGCAGGACTGTTGGATCTCTGGCCAGGCCTTCTTAGGAGGAAGTGTTGTCCTCTGACAAAATGGAGCCATCTCCATACAAGGAGCACAGGTCTTCTGTACTTCCGTGTGTGTAAGGACTGTGTTGTTTATCTTGGTTCTGCTGAGCAAACCCCCAAAGCCCTGAGCTCCGTGTGCAGCCCAGAAGCAGCCTGGCAGGGAGGGATGGGGAGTGACACAGCTGGTACATTCGTGGGTGCCACAGGCAGCTTCACGGGAAGACAGTGCAATGGGATTGAAACAGCTGTAGCTCATGGGCAGGGACTTTCTGTGGTAGCTGGGACAGCAATCCAGTCCTCTGGTCCTGAGTTCAGATCTGCAAGTGTGCTCCCCTTTTCCATTGGGAATTCTGTCTTTCCCAACGTGTGAGTTTAGCAGTGTGTACCCCATTCATCCTCCCGGGGCATCGCACATCCCAGTAAAGCAGAAAGGTGCCAGTGCCCCCCTTCTCAGAATGGCTCCCCGAATCCAGGTGTTCCTGGCTAAGTCTGAGTCTCTGGGCTGCTCTGCGTGGCTGGGTGATTTCTGTGGCTGCAATCAAATGGGCTCTCTGCCCACTTCTCTTCGCTGGGCCATGCTCTGTCCAGCTGCTTTTTGCTGTGAGGCGTGGATGGGACTGTGCTGGAGGGAGGCTTTGGCTGGCCCCTGTAAGGAAGGAGGCTCTGGCACTGACACGTGTTCAAGGGAATGTGGAGAGATTACAAAACTTTCTGCTCTGCAGGCCACTACCAGCACAGGAAAAAAAAAAAGGGAAGAACATGTGATTAAACATTTTTTTTCTCCAATATTTGTAGTTTTAGGGCATTAGCACATGTTGTATGCTGCTGCTGCTGCTCAGAGCAAGGGGAAGAATTGTTTATTTCAAGCTCCCTGAGCTGCTCAGCTCACCCAAATACACCTCTTGTCTCTGCTTCATGTGAAAGCTTTGAAAACTGCAGCTGCATTGGGCAGCAAAGACTTTTCTGTCTGTCTAGTAGCCAGCTCTGAGCCTGTGCCCACCCCCTGAGGCTGAAGCAGTTTGTTTTCCTTCTGAAGGTGTTGGTTCTGCTTGCCAAGGGGCTGCAATCCCACAGGCTGGGCAAACTGCTTGCAGGTCCCTCCACAGCAGTCTTGGGATGGTCTAAATGGCTTTTGTTGGGTGCTGGAGCAGGTGACAGTATCAGAGGACAGTGCACTAGATGCCAGCTGTGTGATGTGCATCAGCTTTGCCTTGCAGTAAGTAGCTCAGAAACAGAGTTCCACTGTCTCTCTCAATCTCACTTCAAAACAGGAGTCTGTTCTAATTTGCATCATTCCTGATGGTGTTTGCTGTACAGTACATCCTTGCCCTCTCCAAACACTGTGAGAGGTCCAGTCTCTCTCATACAGACATGTCAGAGGGCTGGAGCACCTCCCCTATGAGGACAGGCTGAGCAAGTTGGGGTTGTTCAGCCTGGAGAAGAGGAGGCTGCCAGGTGACCTTCTAGCAGCTTTCCAATATCTAAAGGGGGCTACAAGAAAGCAGGGGCAGGGCTTTGTATGTGGTTGCATAGTGAGAGGACAAGGGGAAAGGGTTCCAGACTTGAAAAGGGGAGATTTAGGTTGGACGTTGGGAACAAATTCTTTCCTGTGAAGGTGGTGAGATGCTGGAACAGGTTGCCCAAGGGAATTGTGACTGCCCCATCCCTGGAAGTGTTGAAGGCCAGGTTGGATAGGGCCCTGAGTAGACTGATCTAGTGAAGGTGTCCCTGCCTATGCAGGGGGGTTGGAACTAGGTGATCTTTAAGATTCCTTCCAACCATTCTATGATTCTGTGTCCTTGCAGGTACTAGCTGCTGGGATTTGAGTTTATTGCTGTAATAGGGATGGCAAGGGAAAGGCAAGATGAGGGTGGATTTTTCCTCAATTTTTATTCCACACACCCCCTCCTCAGGTTTCTCATGACACTTGGGCTGGCAGAGACAAGCAGTAGCTGGGGAGAGGTTCAGCATTGGGCTCCTGCTGCTGGGGTGGATGTGGGACTGGCTCAGGAGCCAGGTGCAGGTGAGGACACCTGGACTCTGCTTTCCAATTTCATAGCTGAGTTAGATGCACAGACAGGAGAAGAGGATTACTGTGAAGCCAGACCTTGTGTCTCTCTAGACTGCAGAACGGGGTTGAAAAATGCGAATCTGACTCCTGAACTGTCTTTCACTGAAACCTCTGGGTGAAGGACCTGAAAGTGTTCCCTGTTCTGCCTCTTCAGGGTGAGCCCCTGAGGAGGGGAATGTCTCATTTTACAGAAGATAAAGATTTGGCATATTGTGCTGGGATTTGGCTGCAGCTGGGTCTTAGGTGTATTGGGGAATAACAACTGGCTGCTTCCTGGCTGGCTGGCAGTCTCTGTGCTGGGCAGGAGGTTGTTCAGGAGCTCTGAAATCTTTATTTCTGCAGGCAGAAGTTGTGCTTTAATGTTTCAGTCCACTTTCAGAGAAGATACTGCCTCTTCGTGCCACAGATCAGGCACCTGGTTCAGCTCAGCGACCAATTCTTGCTCTGAAGTATCATACAGTTAAGAATGAGAGCAGTTCCATGGGTGCCCTGTGGTTTGTAGCTTGTCTTGCATCACATCTGCACCCCTGTACTGGACATCCTCCCCTGTTCTCACCATTCCAAAGTGGTTGACAGTGCCTAGACCCAAAGCTCTCCCTGCACTGGGTGTAACTGCCATCAAGAAAGGAGCCAACTATAATTTTCTCATTGCTTCCAGTGGAAATCTGCCTGGCATCTTAATGCTTCACTTAGCTGTTTCTTCTGCAGTATGAATGTCAGCAGCTGTGGGGCATCCCACGGCTTTCAGAGCAGTGAAGAGCTCAGAATTATCCCACCTGCCAGCTTTTCAGGGTGATTTCTGACTTCCACCCTGCCTGGGGCATAGAGCAAATTGTGAGAGCTGCTTCTTGTTGGCATGAGCTGGACAAACTAACTGCTCCTTGATCACCACCTGAGGGCTGGAGGGGAGGGTTTGGGGTCCCTTTAAATGTGCCACACCAGACAGCTGATCCTCCCTGTCTCTTTTCTGACTGTCTTGACCCAAAATGAGCCTCATCAAGCGTGCCCCATGTGATTGCAGCTGAGGACAGGGTAGAAGCTGACGATGGCGTTTCTGGACAGCCACCCCTCTACCACCACTGGGATGAAGCTGATGAGGACAAGAACCAGTGGACTCATCCAGCTCTGCTCAGAGTGTTGGAATTGTGTGTGTCTGCTCTCCAGCAGCCCTTCCACAACTGAGGGAAACCTCAGAGCTAGCAAGGAAAGGGGAGAGAAAGCCTTTGGCAGGAAGCAAGGTTTTTGAGGGGACTGTTCAAACATACCTGCAGTGGTATTTTCCCACAGCATGTTCAACCTGTGTCTTGTCCAGCTCATGTCTCCCTGCGTCCACTGTGCTGTGCTAACTGGCTGAACTGATCCTGTGTATAAAAAGAAGGAGGAAACCCCCAAATCCACAGAAGAAACAAGCAATAAACCACCAGAAATGCCCACAACCCTAAAGCAATGTCACTTTTTCCTATTCTTTTATGAAATACAGTCTTGAGATTTTACTTCAAATGGCAGAAGCAGCACGCAGAACATGGAGAAAGGATCCCTAGAAGTCTCTTTGCTGTAGCAAATTATTCCAAGTGCAGGAGAAAACCAGTCATTACCTTGGGGAACCTATCTGGTCAGGTCTGTGGCTCAACAAAACCCTTTATGCAGTTCTGCCAGGTCTTTTAAGGTTGGGATTTAAACTCATTCCCCTTTGGTGGTTCAGCCTCTGCTTTAAAATTCTTGCCAGCATGCTATAGCCAGTTTCACTTTGGAATGTTTTGAAGAGTGGCACTGAAAGCACTGAGATAATAATTTCCCCATTTCTGTGCAGCAGTGCATGGCATGTCAGCACCCAGGCTGCTGCTTTCGATGTCTGTCAGTGCCAAAATGAGAAGTTGCCCTGGTGCCAGCCTCAAACCATGACCCAGCCCTGCACCTGCAGGCAGCAGCAAGCAGCCACCCCAGCAAATGGGACCTGGAAGAGAGCAAAAGCTATTGGTGTTGCCGCTGCCCTTGGGAGGTTTTGCTGTGGGCTGGGACTTTGTAACTTTGATTAGAGGATTAAATGTTTGGTGTGGGTGTAATTTAGCAGCAATGCAAAATTAGTGCAGATAATCTACTCTACCTTAGCATGTAGTCTACTTGGCAACAGGTTTTAGAATGACAGGGTTCACACTATCTTTCTACAGGTTGTGCTAAATCAAAGTGTCTGTGTGTGTGCGTACACATGTATTTGCACCAGGAGAGGTTCACATTGCATCTCAGGAAAAACTTCCTCCCAGAAAGAGTGGGGAGGCCTTGGAACGGGTGCACGGAGGCACCATCCCTGGAGGTGTTCAGCAAACAAGCAGACAGGTGTTTCAGGAGATGGGTTAGTGGTTGGGGGTTGTAGGGCAGGTGGTTGGATTTGAGGTTCTTACAGGTCTTGTCCAACCTTGATGATTCTATAAAACATACAAACCCACACAGACGAATACTTGCCCACACTCGTGGAAGTAAATGTACAAAGATCTAAATGGGTAGAGAAGCAGGTGAGAGCCGCCAGCCTATAGACAAAATTTCCCTGAGTTTGGAGCAAATACTCGTAATGCCTCAGCAATGCCTCAATGTGCAGGGATTTCTTCACTAAAGGAAATGTTCCCAATTTCCAAGCTGAGCTTTCCCGGGTGCAATTCATGGCCACAGGTAGTCTTCAGGGACCCGGGAAGGCTCTCTGGTTCCAGCCACCTGTGGTACTGCCCCAGAAATGAGAGGCACCTTCCCTGGCTGAGCAGCAGCTGCTGCATTGAGACAGGCATTAGGTTTGTTACATCCCCTCCTCTCGGGGCGGGGAGGGGGGTGGATTTACTGCCTGTGACTGCCAAAACGTCAGCCTTTGAGGGGAGCGGGGGAAGCAAGGAAAACAGCTCCAGCCTTGAAACCTGAAGCAGCAAACACACAATCCCACTCAGCCTGGCTCAGGATGTGTTTGCCTTCAAAGTCAGGAGGAAAACCTTTAGAAAGCACAACAAGGCAGCAAAGCAAATGCACAAAGGCTGGTGGGCTTTTTTTTCCCCACAGGGATAATCTAACCAGCCGAAAGGGAATGATCCAGTTGAAAGTGTGACTCCTCCTGGGGAGGTGCTGATAAAACCAGAGCTGCTTAGAACAGTGTGACTCATGTTTCTTCTAACTGCTGCTTCTAATTTCACCTCCTGTTTTCCCTGGAAAGCAAGTGGAGTCTTGTTTCTCTTGGATGTAGTAGGTTTGGGGGATGCCAAAACATTTTTCATTGCAGTTGTCTGTGGTGGTTCAATATGCACTGAGCGCTGCCACTCACCGGAAGAGGCTTCACCATCGCGGGCAGTGCCTCAAACGTGTGGGGCTGGATGTGCTTCAGCGTTGTTTTTTGCTCTGCTCTTGACTTGCTGCCTCTGGGGGTCTCGTGCTTTAGGAAGAAATCTTGGATCAGGAGTGAGGTTTGGAGACGGAGCATATTTGAGCACTGAGGTCATGTGGATTGAGACCCAGACTGTCGCGCACTCCTCCTGGAGTGTGGGCTCATGAGTCTATTTCTCCTGAGCTGTGGTGAGTGAAGCTCTGCCAAGACAAAAACCTGCTGGTTTAAAGCTAACCCATCAAAACTGTTGTACTGGGAAGGTTCTTTGCATTTGAGGACTGTGGAAGCGTTCTGGAGGTTTCTGTATCGTCAAACTTGCAGGCTCTTGCCCACCTGGTCAGACCTGCTGGTATCTCTGCATGTCACAGGATGGGGGCAAGTGGAATGAGTCAAAGTCTGTACCCAGAGAAACTGGATGGCTTCTTTGACCTGTCCTTTGCAGGAAGGAGGATGCCAGACAAAGGTGAGGCCCATGAGCTAGATGCACCTGCTGCCCTTGTGCAAGTTGGGTGGTGCTGGTTGGTGTTTGACCGAGGTGGGAACTCCTCCCTGCACCCTGATGATTTTGATTTAGAAGTGTGCTACTTACCTTGGATCTGCTGTTTCCCGTGGAAACGTTCCTCCTGCATCCTGAACTACCAAAGGAGTGATTGCATTACTGGGAACCTCTGCTGTGGGTAGCAGAGTGATAACATTACCTGGGTCTCCCCTTGTTCTTCTTGTACTCACTGCACAGTTTGTGACGTGGAGCGAGAGTGGCTTTAGCTGCCTGTGCTCTGTGACCACTGTTAGCTCCTTGTACTGGTGTCGGATCCATCAGCTAGATGAGGTGCTTTAAACAAACACTGGTGGTTGTGTGAGAAGCCTGACGAATCTGTGCTGCTGAGGTTTTGTTGTGTTGACACTGGGATAATAACGAAAGCTAAGCAAGCGAAAAAGGGGATGTATCTGGAATGCCTGAATGGCTTGTCTGCAGCCTGGTTAGCTGGAGCTCTGTGGAAATGGGGCTGTGCAGCAGAAAGCCCCGAGGTGAGGTGGTACCGTGGTAATGTTGCAGAAAGTCTTTAAGCAGATGAAACTGCTTTGATGGCGCCTTTTGCAGTCAGAGGTATTCTCCAGCATCCAGCAGAGCTTGCAACCCTTATCTCCTCTTCATGCTGGTCACCGCAATCCTGCCTGTTGATACTGATCCAGTAGGTGACCAACAACTCTCTTAGCACCTTTGTGTCTCCAAAGCAGCACAGTTTGGGGGAATGCTGGAGCACATTTTGTTGTTAGAGCGTTGGTGTGCCTAGCTGGGACTGAAAGGGATAAAACCTCTGGACTGAGCATCTGCTTTGAAATTAAAAGGTAATTTTGCCTGTCTCGAGTCATGCACGGAACATTTGTAGTGGTTTATGGCTTGGCAATACAGGATCATGCATGGTAGCTGGCTGTGACCAGCATCTCACTAAGAGAGAGGAAATGAGAGATGATCCTCCATCTGAGGCCATGTGGGACTTAGACTTACTGTGAATGAGATGTCTTGAGTGGAGGCTTTTGAGAGAGTGAATCGCTTAGGAAAGGCTCCGGGGTGGGAGGGGAGGGGGGAGCAGCCAGGTGGGTGTAATGCCACACTCCTGGGATGTGGTGTGTGATGGCATCTCATTTAAAGGCATTTGTGAAATGGCATTTCTCTGCACACACTGTTATCTGTTTGCTGCTTGAGCAAAAACTGGTCCTTAATGGCCCTGTTTAAAAGAAAAGATAATGACCTCACCCCACTGGATGCAGAGGGTAGAAGCATGGCTGGGCCTTACTAACCATCGTAGTTGGTTCCTGAGCAACATGAAAAAGAATCCTGAAGCCATGAGACTCTTGGAAACCACAAAGCATTTAGTGAGAAGTTAATCTACTCAATCTGTGAAGCAAAACTCCATCTTTCCTTTTTAGTTTGGAGAGACAGCCTGTGCTTGTAAGGATGAGACCTCCTGTCCCTGAAAAAGACTTTGCATTTTGGCAATCTTTATATTCATGAGCTGCAGATGTTTTTTGTAAGGTGGTGTACCGATATGTCACCTGGACTCACCAACATACTGCTGGTGGGTGCTCATCCAGTGTGATCTGGCTCACCCACCTGCAGATGTCTCCTCTCTCATTTGCAGGGCAGACTCAGAGCAGAGGGAACAAGGATCTGTCAGGAGTTTGACATCTCTAACTTGCTGTAGCACTCAATGTGCTGCACTGGTTTTTAATTGCCTCACGGTGTCTAGCAGCCCAGAAAATCCCATTAAACTGAGTAAATAATGTGCACCTGACTGAAGGCTGCTGCAGGCTCTGGGGATTTCTTTCATGCAAAGCTCTGTGGTCCCACAGGCTGAGGATTTGTCTTGGTTCCTCACTCTGATGAGGAAGAAATACAATGTGCTACAGGTATCAGGTCTAACAGATGGGTTAGTTGTTTCACTCATTTCAGTCTTTGAATGCATTTGCATTTCATTTGGCCATATTAGAACTTCTTGGGCTACTGGGGGACAAGCAGTAGGGAAAGAAGAATCCGCTGACTTTTCACAGCCATGCCAGCACACTTTTGCCACCATTCTTTATCAAGACATGGCCAGTAAGAAGAAACCCACCTGGATATGTTCCTGTGTGACTTGGTCTAGGTGATCCTGCTCTGGCAGGGGGGTTGGACTAGATGAACTTTCGAGGTCCCTTCCAATCCCTAATGTGATTCTGTGAAAGCTTCACTGCTCCAGTTGACGTGACTGCAAGCACAGGGCAAACAGGGGGTTGGAGCCTCCTTTAGGAACACGCACCAGTGCTTGTGTGGGAATTGGCACCTGGACTGTGGTGTAGCAGCTCACCTGGGTTGAACAGCTGTTCCAAAAATTAAGTGCTGAGTTACCTGAACTCTTGTAGCTGGGTTGAGAAAGCAGTCACAGTTGACAGGATTTTAAACGGGCACTTCTCCCCCTTTGTTTTTTAATCAGACACCCAGTAAATGACATTACTACTTAGTTATTTTTCAATTCAAGCAGTAATTGCTTTTTATGGATTTGAGAAAGCTGCTATTATTAGTAATAGCAGTAATTACATTTTCTCCTTTGAGTACTCCCCTGTCTCTGGGTCAAGGCCCCTAAAATGCGTGTGGCACTGCTCTTCAGACCCCTGAATTATTGCTAATGCTTCTCCTGTCCTTATGCTGGAGTACCATGAGTTATAGTGCCCAAGCTCTCCCAGAGCAAGTCACTCCAGTCTGGCCCTGGGCAATGGAGCAGCGGTTGATGATGCAGTTGAGGTCACTAGTAATGAGCACCCAAACTCATTAAAACTGACCATCTCTCTAAAAATGTTCTTGTTTCCTGCCTGCAGTAAGATTTTTTAGAAAAGAGCCTGACAGTAGGTCTTGGCTGTTCTCTTCCCATGTGAGTACTATGGGCGCCTCACTGGCCTTGTGATCAGCTGGAATGGACTCAGCACTTCCAAAAGGTGTTACTTTACCTTGGTGTAGGCTCACCTACTATTTATGTGCCTTGTTTTGAAGGACTTGAGCTTGAATGTCTAGGTAAGGATCCAGTTTGGCATCACAAAGATGGGGAATGAGCTAGGCAAGAAAAAAGGTGTTTGCCTTCCCCCAGGCTTCTTAGAATAACTTTTACATGGTGACTTCAATAGTGATTTCATCCTTGTGCCAGAAGAGAGGCTGTAGAGTGATCTTGATTGAGGAGACTCTTCATGAAGTCTTGATCCTCTCGGGAAATTAAAGCTAAACAAACCATGGGGACTGTTATGGTTTTTGCAAGCCAGGAAGTTCAGAGGAGAAAGTTCTTTAAATAAATGCATCTGGTCTCCTTTTCATTTGCTTTTGGTTTCAAGGTTGGGTTTTGGTTTTTTTTTCCTACCAGCCTGAGAGGAACCTACAGAGGCACCACAATATCAGTTCCTCTGCTTCTGCTCGCAGTAGGCATTGGGCAAGTGACAAGAGCACTGGCTGTATCCACAATTGATAGGTGTCTTCAAACAGGGCTGGAGGACCTGGGCAGTGGTGTGTTCCACTCTAGGTTTGGTACCTGCTGGCCATACCACCCTGGTGTTTTGCTGCTGTCCCTGCCTTTCCTGGGGTCAGCAGGCAGTGCTGCTGATGCCAGTGCTCCATAACAAGCCCCGTATGAGAAACGGCTTTGATGCAATCGGGTGACTTGTCATGGTGGTGTCTGCGGAAACAAAACATGATTTGGGGGGTTTGTGATGGTGTAAAGTGCAGAATTGCATCCATGACAGGGTTAGATCAGAGTGGCTACAGATACACGAGTGCTGGGCTCCTCTCCAAGCGTTTACCTGCACAGATCTGGAAGTACAGGAGTGGATCCAGAGAGAAGCATTCCCAGGTAAAATGGAAAACAGGAAATTTCACCAGTAGGTTTAAGGACTTCCTCCCCTGAGCCTCCTGGCCATAGAATCATAGGGTTGGAAAGGATGTCCCAAGGTCATCTAGTCCAACTCACCTGCAAGCAGGGCCATCACTCACCAGACTACATTGCCCAGAGCCCGATCCAGCTTGACCTTGAAAGGCTCCAGGGATGGGGCCTCCACCACCTCTCTAGGCAGCCTGTTCACCCACCCTCAGACTCAAGAACATTTTCCTCATGTCCAGCTTCAATCTGCCCTTTTCCAGCTTCAAACCATGAGCTGTCATCCTATTGTTCCCTGCCTTTGTGAGCAGCCTTCCCCAGCCTTCTGACAGCCCCTTTCAGGGATGGAAAGGTCTCTGAGTCCCCCCAGAGCCGCCTTCTCGTGTTAACTGCCTGATCAGAACAGGGACCTGGAGCTGGGATGTGTCTTGTAGCCACTTGTTCCGCTGTGCCCTGGTGCTGCTCTTGTGCGAAGCACGATGGCCATCCAGCGGCTCCTGCTGGCACAGGAGCTTTTCTGTTCTAAACTGCTCTGGCAGAAGATACAAAACACAAAACATGTTCTGCTCTGAGAGGCAGAAGTGTCAGGCCAGCCATGGACTATTCCAGTTCCAATCACTAGCTAGTCAAGCTGGGTCAAGCGCTAGTAGCTGAGTGTTAGTCTGGTTTGTCTCTCTGGTACTTGCCCAGGAAAGCTGCTGCTTCTGGCTGCAAAGCAAGGGGAGGGAAATCCCTGAGCAGCTATTGCCTAGTCAGGTAGCTCAGCTTTGTTAGAGTTAAGCTGGTGTGGATTTCCATCAGCTAAACTAATTGATTAACATCGACTCTTTCTATTTTTTAAAATCCTCACGTTATTCCCATTAGCTCCTTTCAACCCCCCTAGGTTTTATCTCCCCTTTCAGCCATCCCTCAGCTAACTGGTTTCCCAACTTTTGAAGTGTTGTTGGCTTTAGGTTAAAAGAAACCCAAATTCTGTCATGATAAAAGCATCATGAATGGAATTTACTCCCTGGGAAGGAAAATATTTCCTCTTTCAAAGCAATCAATTTACCAGCTTTGTCCAGGCATTGTTCGCCCCGCGCTGGCGTTGCTCTTACGGGAAGGGAATGGGTTTTGTTAATGGTGTAATGTCACTCTGCAGGAAACAGACACTGACCTGTTGGATTTTGCTCTGTGTAAAAAATGTTGTCTGAAGGAACAGTAACAGGTAAATCCCCAATTGTTTCTCTGCTAAATGGTGTTATCTGCTCTGTCTTTCCTTTTCCTTCATTTGGTCATCTCTGACTGAGGGGAGATCAAGATTAGATCTTAGGAAGAAATTCCTCACTAAGAGGGTGCTGAGGCACTGGAACAGGTTGCCCAGAGAGGCTGTGGCTGCTCCATCTCTGGAAGTGTTCAACGCCAGGTTGGATGGGGCACTGGGCAACCTGGTCTGGTGAGAGGTGTCCCTGCCTGTGGCAGGAGGTTGGGACTGGATGACTCCTGAGGTCCCTTCCAGCCTAAACCAGTCTGTGATTCTGTGAAATCTGGCTTGTGTCCCACGCTTGATGAGTGTCTCCCTCCTCTGGTCTAGCTGGAGATGAGGACACTCAATGGCTATAGACAGCCACAGGCATGTGCAGTGTCTGCTGGACCCCCCTGCAAGGGGTGTCTGTTCTACGTTAGGGCTAATGATGCTTTTTTTGGTGCTAATTGGTTTTCAGCAAGAGCCCTGTTTCCTGGCAGGGAGTGAAACACTGAGGCACAGGCTGCGCTGTATGAGCGCTGAAGGCTGCAGATGCCTCACGTTAATTCTAATTTTATAATATGGTTATTTATACTCTTGCCAACCCCAGGAGATAGAAGTGTCCTGACCCTCTGCAAAAGGGCTTGTGACTGAGAAGGCCATCTGTATGAGATGGCACAGTACCCAGGCATGGATGTGCCAGGCAGAGGGGTGTCCAGCAGCTCTGCCACGCTGGTGCAGCTTGTGATTGCAAGGCTGTACCACTGACTGGCTGACATGTCTGGTAGTGGCCAGACATTATTAAAATAATTTAAAAATTAACATAATTCTTTTCTATAAGAAACAAGACCACATCTTAGTCTTACAAAACCCACAACTTTGCCCTTCAGGCTTTTCCAGGCTTACAGAACAGCTCAGGTGGAACCACAGCCCTTCTCAGATGTTTCTGCTGCACCTGACTGCTAGGAGACTTCTTCAATGACCCATGTAGATCTAGGAGCATTCATTTCTGCTCCCTATTTGTTCCTCCCTGTCTACTAAATATTTTCATGCTTGTTAGCAGCCTCTGATCATGTAATGAGTCTGTTCATCATGTTTGTTGTTATTATAGTACGTATATGTAATACAATCTATGATTATACAGACTTGTAGCCAAGACTTTTCCCTTTCCTTGTCACCTCACACCATCATGACAGCGAATGGTTAATCTGTCTAATGGTTAAGCTCTCTTGAGGTTAAGGATTTATGGTATGTGAGATATGGTATGATGCCTCCTTGCAGGGTCAGTGAGCCGGAGTTCAATGCTATTGTGTCGTGCAAAGTTGTGACAGACAAATGGACGACACAGTGTTTGTTTTTCAGCTTCTCTGAGACAGCAAATCGAGCTTCTTGTACTACTTTGTCCATGCTTCTGCATATGTGTCTTTTGCTTACTGGACAAGACCCCGTTCATGCACGGAAGTCTTTCTACATTACTCAGCCTCTGCGAGGCCAATTAACAAGCAAGCAGAGTCTACATGCTTTGCACCCCCTCTCCAACCCCCTACGCCCAGGTGCCTCAATTCTTCTTGCCTCTGGCCTTCTCTGTTGCCTTGTTACTATGGCACTTGGTTCTTCTCACCAGCTAGCAGCATTCCTTAGCTGTGGTGTCTAACCCTGCAGTTGCGTGGCTGCTGCTTTGTTGCTTCATGCTGCCACACTGCTGCATCCCAGGGGCACCCCAGGGCTATGCAGTATATTTAGAAAAGACTGCTCATGGACATAGAGATCTGGAATAGCCCTGTCACTTCAGCTCTTCTACAGCGGTGGCAGCTATGGCTGCACGTGGCTCTGACCACTGACCTTAGCTCCCTTATGTCAGACTCAGCATTACCAAAAATCAAGGAAGACAAAACTGATAAAAGCCACTGTTTTGCTTAACAGGCCAGAAGATTGTTATGGGAAATAATGTCTCCGTAAGCATGAAAGTGTTGTTTCTGAAGTGGCTGTGAGAGGACATGCCCATGCGGTGATGTCAGTGTGTGCTGTGACCACATGGTGCTCTGATACTGAGAGTAGACTGCATGTCCTTCAGCTCCAGGAGTGGGACCTGCAGCTTTGTCCTGCTGTGACCTCCCTGGGGACAGGGTGACTTGTCTGGGCTTTGAAGCAGTTTTTAAAGCACAGGTATGTGGGAAGGCCAGTTTGAATCAAAACTGTCTTCAGTGAGCTTGAGATAGTGGATTCTGCTGAAGGATAACTATCAGGCTCTTGGTGCCAGGTCTGCTAGGGTGGTGAAGCCTGTGCCTCACTGACCCACGTTGTTTATAGGAACCTTTCGGCTCAGCCAGAGCAGACAGGAGATAAGTAAATTAAAATACTGAATTTAGGGTGGAAATCCACACAGCCTGTGAAGCAGGACTGTGTGCAGCTCCCTATAGCATCCCACTGGTGCATGTGGAGGAGTCCTAGCTGTTGTTCCATTTTTCCAAGAGGAACTGGTGTCACACAGGTGACACAGGTCATACTGTCCTGAGATCCTCTGTAGCCTGTCAATGAGGCAGAAGCAGGTATATTTTCTAAAGCACCCATCACACCTCTGGATCTGAGTGACGTGCTAAGATTTATCTGTGCATGTCTTTGTGGGAGTTCTTGGAGCCGCCCCGTCTCTGCTACCCTCATGCTGTGGTCGGTGCTGGGGCTGTGACTTGCATCCTCTGGCTCAGTCTGTCCCTCCTGAATGACAGCAAGACATGACTCTCATCAAGCCAGGACCCTACCAGAGCTCTGGCATGCGTAAGGGACAGAGCTCTTGATATTTCCCAGCTCTGCTTTTAACTGCTGATGGAAATGCCCAAATTTGGGGATTACTTTTAGATGGTGACTCTTCAGATTTAAAAAGCTTTGGTTCTTATGACAGGAGGATTGGTAACAGACTTTTCTCTTAGAGCAAATGCTTGTGCTAGCTGCTCCTCCTTTCAAAAGATTTGCTATGAAGGTCACAAACAACACATGTTTAAATAATAAACAGCTGTGCAATAGCTCGACAGTTTTGAAAGGTGTCACTTCTCTGCATCAGGATGGGCAGTTTTGTTTTATTTTGGGCTCTCTGAGAACAGTGCCTGCTACACATCTCGTTATCTCCCCAGGAGCCAAAGCAATAGAGGAAGGAGAAGGAATTTTAAGTCACTGCTTGTTTGAAGGACCGGAGATGGAGTTGTAGCGAGGCAACTGCCCTAAATCTGTGCTAGAAATCTGAAGTTTTCCTCTTCTCGGAGCTGCAGAGCTTCTCCCTCTGCTGGCCTGGGCACTTCGTTTTGCACAGTCTGCTCGCCTCTTTATTCCTCTTATCCATGGGCTTGAATTGTGGGAGATTCCAACGTTCTCTAACGTTCTCCAGCCAGCAGATGATCTCCAGAGCTGCCTGTCAGCTCACATCTCAGTTGAAGCACAGAACTTTGCTGTTGCAGCCCCTTGCTTTGTTACAGCATTTCTATTTCACTGCTAGAAGGACAACTCTATCGGCTCTATCTGGAGAAGAGGGAGCTCTTCAGGATGAATTGATTTGCCTGATCCTTTTGTAGTTGAAGTTTTTGTTGTCTGTATTTTTTATTATTTCCTTCCCCAAAAGCACAGATGAAAATACTTCAGGAAAAGAGTATCCGTGGCAGTGGTCAGGCCCTGCTGACATTTATTTTCCTTTATAACAGTGGCAGGTCTAGACTTGGCTGGCTCCTATTATGAGTTTGCCAGCTCCTGCAAGGGTTAGCAGAGCACTGAAGCCAGCAGGACCATGAGAAGGTTGGTTCCTGAGCGAGTGTTGCAAAACAGTTGTGTGAATAGCTGTAACCTGCTTGAGAAAGAGTGGCCTGGGAGGCAGACTGGTGGCTGAGACCCAGTGCTTTCCAACCCCCAGGGTGATTCAGATCTTTACAACCACAAGTGCTGCACTCTGTGGCCCTCATCTCTAGGCTTGTTCTCTGCAGCAGGGAAGGGATTCCTTCACGGTTGCTTGAAGGCAGTGCTTGATGCTACTCTATATCCCTCCATGAACCGTCTTTGTGAGTTCATTTAGCTCTGCAAGGGACAGTAGTGACAGAGGGTAAGAAAATGTGGTAGCTATTGCTGGGTGGAGTAGGTGAGTATTAAGTGTAGAGAATGATAATGTTTTGGTATGAAATTATTTCGCAGGTATTTCCTTTTTGGAAGCTTCTGTGGAAAACCAGATCTTATCTGGGTAATGTCAGCACATGGAAGGGATAGAAGCCCTGAGCAGAGCTGGTCTGACATAACAGTGCATATCCTTTTGGGGAATGAATCTAAAGGATATGTGGGGTTTGGGGTCCTGATGTATCTCCTGATCAACTCTTTATGTCACCAGCAGTTTTCTGCAGTTTTGTGGTTAGAATTTCAATGACTTCTGGATTTGAGCCAACTTGGTGTTGGACTAAATGAACTCGGCATGTAGTTTGGATGTTCCACAAGTGTATTTAATTATATGTAGAGCATGCACTTGTATGGTTTTGTTAATGCATGGAGAATCTAAACACAGTGCCTCTTGGCTAACCTCTTTCCCTCCCACCCCTAATCCTTCCAAGCCTCAGGGCTGCTTGGACTCAGTACCTGCTGCTTCAGCTATTTCACACATTTCCCTCCCATGCTCTTCAGATCAGAAAAAGGTACCAAGTTAAAAGTCCAAGCCCACTTATACCTCTGTTTTATTTCAGAAACAAAGAACATCTTAACTTGGCACTTGGCAAGGCCAGACTGGCTCTGTTGCCTTGGGCTCGATCCCAGCATTGTGTCTGTAAGAGCAGCCATCTATGTGCAAGTGCCTTGGCAGCCAGCCTACCTCCGGGATGTCTCTTCTTAGCAGGCAGCAGTTTGGGGTTCCCTGAGCAGGGCTTCACAACAAAGTCATAGTTTAGAAGAACCTCCATTGCTGTACCTTTTCCCTGTAGATCTGTCTAATCTCAAACGTACTAGTAATTTCTGGGCTGCACTTTGTGCTGTAGCTAAAGGGCTCTTCTCCTGCTTGAAGCACAGCACAGTGATGGCTTCTGTGAACCCCACTTCCTTGCTCTGTGAGAATGGGGAGGTGGCTATTCCCTGGTTTTTTTTCCTCAGGGTTGTTCACAGCTTCACGGACGTCTCTCACAGATCTTGGCTGTTTTCTACACCTATCCTCCTGCAGTCTTTGTTTCATCTATTGCCTGGTCTGCATCTTTTCAGGCTCTGTTCTATCCTTTTGGAGCACAAACTAATGTGCAGACAGATGTGGCTACACTGTGGGGTTTATTATTTTGTTCTGCTTTTCCTTCCTGATGGTCCCTGATGTTCTGTTTCACTTGATAACTGCAGGTAACGCTGGGCTATGCTTTTGGCACAATCCTGGTGTCTCTGTTTTGAAGGGCTGGTGGGTGATGGAGAGCTCACTGCTCTGATGGAGTCTATTGCCCACGCTTCCTCCGTTCAGCTTCCTTCAGGCCAAACTCCTCTCCTGCTTGTGCCTTCAAACCTGTGCATCTGGGTAATGGAGCTACTGCCATATTAATGGCAGGGGGAAAAGCAGCAAGGGGTGACGTGCGTCTTTTTCTAGCGCCAGATTGGAAATGTGAAAGGCTTTGAGTTGTCCTCCAGGTTCATCGGTAGGGTCACTGCTTACTAAGCAGTCCTGGGGAGTAAAGCAGCTGTGACTTGCAGCGCTTGTGCTGCCCAGAGCCGTGTTTCTCTTCTGCATTTTACAACTGACAGGACTTCAGCTAAAACTGCTAGCAAGAATGACAGCAACAAGTCAGATATGAAGCGTCAAGAAGTGAACGTGCTGAGGGACGGGTCTGTGACGTGCTGGCATCTGACTGTGCCTTGTAGAGCAAAAACGTCTTTAAGGAAGGAAACATTAAGGGTGAAGATCGGTGTGAGTCCTCAGAAAGCCCTAGATACCCCGAATGCACAACAACACTGGAACGACAAGGAAAGCAGTCTGCACAGTCACCAGGAGTTAGACTTTGATGAGAAAAGGCCAGTTGCGAACAACTAGAATTTGTTTGGATAAGTAGGTGAAAGTTATCTTTGGGCAGGAACGAGGAGGGGGAAAAAAAAGAGGGAGCCTTTTGTTGTAAGCCAAAAAATTCCCAAATACTGCATTATGGGGCTGTTGACTTTACACTAGAAGTCTAATCGTGAGCCATTAACGTGCCTGACACAGCACTCTGCTTCCCGGCACTCAGGGCATGAACCCGGGAAGAGCTAAAGCTCAGACCTCTTGTGCCTCTTGGTCTTAGAGTCCCTCTGGAGCGCAGCCCTGCTTCTATTCCATGATCCTTTTTGCCTTATGCTGATGGGTTCTGCACAGTGGCACCCTGAGCAGGGCAAAGGGGCCCTGTGGGAGCCCCAGCGCCCAGCATTGGCCTGGATTCTGCATCCTCTGTTGGTTCTGTTTGGATACAGAAAGGCAGCCCATGGTAAGCAATAGTTTCGTGTCCTCTGCTGGGAAAATCGAAACTGCAGTAATGGTGCTTTGGGGTGCACAACACACGGGGTTTGCACTGACAGTGAAAATGTTAAAGTATTTGTTCCGAATGCGTAGAAACGCTCAGCAACCCCCTTCTGTCTGAATCCCCTCATCTTCCCAGATGAAACATCCCTTCTGCAGTTTCTGCATCTGCTGCTTCAATCAGATTCAAAACACAATCAAACAAGTCATGGGAAATGAAATGCTAGGTGACGGACTTGGATATATTTGTGCTCTGATGTTTCATCATAGAATCATTAGGGATTGGAAGGGACCCCGAAAGATCATCTAGTCCAATCCCCCTGCCTGTTTGCTTCCTTTTACCTTGGGAAAGTAAGAGGTGATTTCCTTTGTGGCACAAGTGTGTTGAGTCACCGTCCCTGGACATAGCTTAAGAAAAGTGTAAACGTGGTGCTTCACGAGGTGCTGTAGTGGCAGGCTTGCAGGGGGTTGTGTTGTGTTCGTCCATCAGTGAGGTATTCTGGTTTTCTGTTGTTGTGGGTATGGTTGTGATCTAGCAGGTCCTTTCCAACCATGATTATTCTGTGATTCTGTACCAGCTCGGGTTCCCAGCTGCTGAAAACAAAGGCAAGATGCCTGTTTTAGAATCCCTTCCCCTGCAGTGAACCAAAACAGAAAGATGTATTTAGAGTAGGAAATGTTGTGTCAGGATTGCTGCTACTGCTTTGACTAAAGACTCTCTTGGCAATTCACGTAAGCCAGCTGCTAGCCACCAGGAACCATGCCCTGCTTATCACTTCCTCCCTTCTAAACAATGTCTTTATCTTTTAGCAATAAATAATAAATGGAACTCTTATGTCATCTGTGCAGGGATAGTGCTCAAATGTAAAGGTAAACACTGATAAACAAGTCTTGCTGGAAGCAGAACTGTCCTATCTTAGGGAAGTGTGACAGACCCTTGGATCACAGGACTCCAGTGTGAGATGGTAGGTCAAGAAAGGAGTGCAAAAATCCCCAGTCTTTAATGCCAGGGACCGAAATAATTTCCTGTGAAAGTGAAATCCACAGCACAGACAATCCTTATTCTTCTAAATGGCCAAATTAATAGCAGTAGTTCTAGATGCAAAGTATGAGTCACACAAGGAAGAGTTCCGGAGGATGTTGTGTGTCCCTCAATGGCTTTTGCCCGTGGTGGCTTGAGGAAGAGGGGTGCTGTCCTGGGACCTGTGGAGAGATATCTGAGGACATGACAAGCTATCAGTAGGAAACAGCCCTGCTCAAATCCCATTTTTACCCACTTCCCCTCTGCCATGAACGAGTCTTGATCCCTGGTCAGAGCTGGTGGATCCAAAAGTCATGGCTTGTTCACAGGAGGGCTTTTTGTGCTACCTCCTGTGTTCATTCCTGTGTTCTGTCATTTGCTTTTCACTGTTACTAGTTTAACTTCTTTTCACTCTACTCTGACCTATCTGTGTGTCCTCTTTTTGCTGGCTTTGCCTTGGAGAACAGCTGATAGAATATGAACAATCTATCCCAGCTTTATGAGATCTCGCAAGCATCTCTTTGCTCTCTGTGCTGCCAGCAATTGCCTGCTACTGCCCCTTCACTTCAGAGCAGTTGTTATCACAACCCCTTGGTGTTGCCCAGGAGGTGTTTTTTTGCGTCTTATCATCTGTATTTGAGACAGAAACGTCCAACGCTGTGGAATCTGCATTCTAATGCAAACAAGTTTCTTGGTTTCTAGACAGAGGGTGGCTGGGTAGCTATGGGGCACTTGCCAAGCACACAGACCTAGAAGCAAGTTGTGGTACTCAGTGACTATGTTGGGGGCAACTTTCTTGGGCTCCCCCCTGAAGCTTGGATATGTTTGTGTTTTTACAGAGGGTAAACTGAAACACAGGGAAGGGTCGGTTGCTCCAGGCCATACTCTGTGGCCACCTAGGAACTGGGACGTGCTATTTGGTGGCCTTGGCTTTTCAGCTTTTCTGCTTGTCGCGTAGTGTGTCTTTGCTTACGGAATGTGTTCACATTGTGACCCTACAAATTCTCCAGGCCACCGGCCCGCCACTGTTCAATGAATGTTCCCAAGGGATTTTATTGCTTGTTTTCAGTCTCAGCTCTGGATGAGGAGAACACAACCAAACCACACAGCCTGGCCTGGTGCTGCCAAGCCTGGAGCGCAGCAGAGCTGTTGCTGCAGATCATCCTCCCAGATGTGCTCTTCTGTCTGCTGGGTTACAGACAGGGAAAACCTGACAGCAGCATGAGGCTGATTGTGCTCTATTCAAGGGGTTCCTCTTGCAGAAAAGAGATCCCAGCCTGCTGCTGCTGCCACCAGCAGCGCTGTATGTGCTTGGCCTTTGGCAGGGCAGGCTGGAGTGTAGATAAGCGGTGATTTTTAGCTGACAAACGTTGAATAAATCCTCTTGTGCTGAGGTTGGAAGGATCACACTGCTGTTTTCTTAGGCCTGCAAATGTCTTGGTGAGACCCGGTCTCCTGTGGATACCAGAAAGTAAATCTGAAGTAGTGATATCGGTCACTGGGGGCTGCCTCTTCTGTTCCCATCTTGTCTCATTCTGCGTGAGCTTCTGCTTTGGAGAGACAAAACGATTCCCCAATGAGTCTCTTTCTCTAAAAGCTGCTTCATGACTTACGATGGAAGTGCTTTCACTTATGGTCCAAAATGCACGAGTCCAACTTTCCCAGAGAGTGAAAAATGATCTGTCAGCTGCTTTTGAATGCCATTGCCTTGTCAGCAGTCCTTACGCATTAGCGTAGCTCGTGGCGGCACAAGACTTAGATCCCTCCTTGGGGATTTAGGTTGGTTAAATCCCTCTCTGGGTTTGTTAGCTGGAACATCTCTTACCATATCAAGTGTTGGGGCGGTAGAAAAGCAAAGAGGACACCACATGTGCTTAATCAAACATTGTTTGAACAATTCAGAATACAATAAATAGATGGGGAATGGGGCTGGTTGTGAATGTGCTGCAATAGTGACTTTTCCAAGAGCTGCACGAATGAAGCTATCGAGCTCTCATAAGTTACTAGGGATTAATTTTTCCTCTTGGCAGGTCAAATGAGTTGGCTCGTGAAAGTTGTGTGCTCCTGAGCAGGACAAACACTGAGCATGGAAATAACTTCCTTGAACTGGGTGCAGCCTCCAGGTTTGCCAGGCTGAGATGCAGCATCTGTGGTGATGCCCTGACTGTGGTGCTGGGCACAAGGGAAGGGGAAGCTCATCTGCCCTCCATCAAGGTGCAGTGGAAATAACCCAGCCTGTAAATCTCTGCTGCAGCTATTCACTTGGAAACAAAGTTAAGCATTAATAAAGTACTTGTGTTGTAACAGAAAGCGAGCAATGAGAGAAAAATGATCTGGACAGACAGAAAGGGAGACAAAATTCAGTGTTTTCTGGCACATTCCTTGTCCCAGGGAGTTGGAGCTGCTGTGTGTTGAGCTGCAACTCTGCTGCGGCATGTGGCTCTCTGTTATCAGATGTCCAATGTTCTGTTGCGGCCACAAGAAAGATGACTTGTCAATGCCACCTCTGGCCTTGGACTGTGATTTTCTTTTATGATTTCTATTTTTAGGGCAAGGTACATGATCTGCCCTGATCACTGTCCAGGGCAGGCTGTCTGTCCTGTTTGTGAGTCCCTCTGAATGCAGACATACACATTTCTTCTTAGGACTTCAGTGCATAAACCCCGTCGGACCTGCTGGCTGTGGGACAGATCTCCAAGAGATGGTGCTTATCTTAACAGATAGTAAGTTTTTTCTAAGCAAACTGGAGCCTTAGGAGAGTACAGACAGGGAAATGCCACATTTCCCTACAATTATTTTGAAGGAAGCTGTGCATCCCCATTTGGTTGTAAGCTGGAACACAGAAGGTTCCACATCAACCTACGAAGAAACTTCTTCACAGTAAGGGTGACGGAGCACTGGAACAGGCTGCCCAGGGTGGTTGTGGAGTCTCCTTCACTGGAGAT
>JAOXOE010053680.1:0-34164 GCA_028565055.1 Phoeniculus purpureus | reverse complement strand
TCCTCTCCGTGTCGCTCGGCGCGCAGGCCCGGGAGGACGGACTCCCCGCTCGCCCCCTCCCATCCTCTCCGCCCCGGGCGGCGGCGGAGGAGGCGGCGGGGAGCGGCGCGGCAGCGGAAGGAGCAGGTGAGTGCGGCCGAGCGGTCGGGGAGGGCCGGGAGGGGGCGGGGAAGATGGCTGCGCCTGTTTCGGCCCGGTCCGGGGTCTAAGGTCGGGCCTGGTTCCCGCTAGCGGCCCGGCCATGTGTGCGGCCCTGAGGCTCCCCGAGGTGGGCGGGGGCCTGTGCTTGGCTGCTTGCTCGGGGCGCAGTTCCATCTGCCGTTGCCGGTGGCCGTTTCCAGAGCTGGCCACCAAGGCAGCCTGTATGTTTATTGGTTTATTTCCACTTCATTGGGGCTCCTTGCCCACTTTCTGGCAGTAAAACGATTTCTGTTTAATTCTTTTGGAGAAACCGCTGATTTCGCTCCTGTAAATTCACTACTCATCGCCATTTGTTAGATAACCGCTACAGCTAGCCCATATCCCTTCCAGGACTTGTGTAGGCTGGGCGCGTTGGGTTGGTGTTAGGGGTGGCCTTCTTAGGCCCTCACCTTTGACTTCTGTAAACCATAGGTATTTTGCCTGCCTGCTGTGTGATTGTTTGAAGAGCAGAGCGTGAGAGTAGATTAGCAACCAGTATATTAAGAAATCTTGCTCTTGTGGTGAAACACCTCTGTGCAGATGGGACTGGACAAATTCGGCCCCTGAACTGCGTGTATCTGAAAACTGTAGAAGTGTGACTGTATGAGGCTGTGCCAGAGATTATGTACGCAGCTTCTCAGCATGTTTGCTTGAGTGTGACAACATGCTAATGTGGTTCTCCAGTTTACAAATTGGGGAGAATGAGTATCAAACAATCTTGATATGAAGGGTGAGTGAACTTTGATTTGTCAATGCCAGTCTGCATAGATTGTCCCTTAGTCTAGTGAAACATCTTTGAGTATGAGGATTTTATTAGACAACATATGGAACACTGTCTTTTCTGATACTAGGGTCTGATGTTTTTATTTACTCATTTCCGTGTAGAAAGCTAACCATGGTTTTATAGTCGTGAAAACGTAATTAGAAGTTGCTTATCACTACTACTAGGTAAATTAGAGGGGTAGGTTCAAGTTACTATGGTGATGGGTTAACAGCACAGAGTTGTTAACTTGCAATAATTTCTAGTTTTCTGTCAAACAGGCTTCTCTGTGTGACGTGGAGAGTGCTAGACATGTCACATAAATGTGCAACCAGTATTTGACTATTTTGGGGAGGAGTTGGTTAACAATGCATTTTACTGTTTTTAGCATTGTTTTTAGGTAGTAAACCTGTGGAGATCCTTCAGTTATCACCATTTTATTAGTATTGTGATGTGGAAACATTAACTTTGTAATCTGCATTAAAGCCTTTTCAGGTAAAAGCCCTTGATTTGGGAAAAAGGGAGGCACATCTTCCTTGTTCCAAGCTGTTACTTGTTTTTCAACAGGTACTTAGTGTTGAGTGTTATAATGTCTCTTCCCTAAAGATATGAAAATTAAAACTTTGCTTGTTATTTTAAATGGCATATTATGTATTGCTTCACAGGTAGGATTTTCTGAAGTGACAGTGTTCAGCCTGTGTTTGGTGTGCGCTGATGTTGACATGCTTGCTAGTTTCTTGTGAACTTGGCTTTTGTTCTGTTACATCTTAGTTTCCAGTTTTTCTGTAGAAGTAGGATTTTTGCAGAGGGCTGATTTAGGTGTTTCTGGCAGAAAAGTTGTTTCAGATGTGTTTCTCTGTATCATCATGGCTTATGTAATATTGCATTCTGTTGAAGGAAAAAGTTAAGCCTGTTTGATACCGAAATGTAAGGAGGACAGATTGACAGAAATACAGAATATTCATTGTCTTAATCATATCTTGCATGATTTCACTTTTTTGATTAGTGTCCGCTGGGTGTACTCCTCACAAGACTGTCCATATTTTAGATTGAATAATGAAGTAGCTTTGAGATATTTTTTTGCTTCAAATGGTAGTGTAATTAATGCAATTAACAGACTAAATATCACCCTATAGAAGTTCCTTCCTTTAAAGAATATCATAGATACATCTGTGAGTAAGTTATCATAGTGTTAAAATATTTATAAATTGTTTTATTAAGGATTCTTATGGATTTTATGTATGGAAAAGTGGTATTTTGCAGTTAAAACCTTAGCTATAGGATTTATTTTAGGAGTATGAAGTTAATTTCACTTAGTGGTGGAAAGCTGTTTCGGAAGTTACAGATATTTCAGTGGCCCTAAGTAGATTGAGGAAGCTATAGGGAAGTATATGGTTTTTCTACTTTAAAACTTTAAAAAAGTAAAATAAATAATGGTAATAATTATTTGAAATGTTGAAATCTGAATACTCTGGGCTTCGTCCATTCTGATAGTGCTGTCCATGCCACATAAGTGTTTGATAGTGAGATGGTAGTTCAGAGACATAGGTGTTTGATGGAAAGGAAAATCATTGCACAGGCCATCAGTGTGGGATTTGATAGTAGGACTGTGGTCATCAAGTGTGAAGCAGTGTAAGGTGAAAATGAGAGAGAATTGAACAAGTTATGGGGATTTTTATGGGATGTTTCATTTAAGTTGTTCTTGTTTATCCATTAATATGCAGCCTGAAAGATTTAGAAATTAAACTTTTTCCCTCCTCACAGTAGTTGTGAGTATAGAAGCTTGTCGGTAATACAAAACTGCCATTATGCAGCTGGGATTTCAAATGCAGCTTTGTTTTAGTAGTCTCTTATTTTCCAACTTGTTTGGTGTTTAAAGAAGGGAAGTGGGATTGACTGTGTTTTCATATACAGTCTCTCAAATGTAGTGTTTGTCACAGTGAAAATTCCTCAGTTTGCCTCTGGATGATATGTCTGGACTTTAATCCTACAGCATGTCTAACAGCTATATTGACTTAACAGTGAAATTCCATACAGTTCTGGTTAAGGTAATGCGACCCTCATGTGACGGATATGTGCCTACAGAAGTAACATGCTCTGCAGACACAGCATACTGGTTTTGTCTGCATAGAATAATTTCTCATTAAAGACCTCTTCTGTTAATAAAGTATTTGTTCTTAATTGTGAACTAGGGGCTGTAGGCCAGACTGTAAGGGTAGAATTGCTGAATGCTACCTGAAATACTCTCGTTTTTCATTTGACATTGAAATTTTTGTTTTGCTTAAAATAGAGGTGTTTAAAAGCTATAAAAGATTTGGGGTTGGATGGTGTCCTCTTAATTTCCTCATAGGAAATTATTGGCCAGAATATAGGAAAAAGGTAGTTGTAATGAAACGCTCTGTTCAGTTATGATGATGTTTCCTTCTTCATCTTCTCCATGTTTATAACTATTCTTTTAAGTCTAGTCGTCATCATCATAACTTTATAGGAAGTTAATTCCAAGAGGTGCTATTTGCTGGGTAAAAAGTAACGTTTAAAAAGAGATGTTTTGCCTTCATTTCTATGAAAAATAAAAGGACATTCAAATTAGGAGGCAAAATGAATGTAAATTTTTTTTGTATTTGTATGGTACTATCATGTCAGCGTGTACTGTACTTACATATTAGATGCACTCATTTATCTGTCCTTCATGTGTTGAACCCTCTCCCTTATGCCAGTACCGTTCTTCTAACCCTTTTCATTTCAGATGTGACTGTTTAAATATTTCAAGCAAATTCAGTATTTTCTGTAGAATTGTTAAAAATGGTTTTGCACATGCCAATCGTTTTTTTTTTTTTTGTATACACTTTAATGGGTGTAGCTGCATGAAACCTTACAAATTCAGTGGGTGTTTTGCTGAAATACAGGGGAAAACAATCCTGAAATGTAAGGGTGCTCAGATAGGTGAGATGTGATACTATTTTGCTTTCTAACTTTAATGGTTTATTCTGGCAGACTTGATAACTATTGCTGCACATTGAGCTGTCCACAATGACTCCTAATTATTTTTCTCAGAAGATAGGACTAATTTGAACTCACTGAGTATTTAGATAAAATCATTTCTCCTTGTGTGCATTACATTTTATTTATTTGCATTTCATTTGCTGTTGTATTACTCAGTTTTCTAACTTGATTAGATCTTTCTGGAAATCTCCATTCTCCACAGTTTTTACTAACCCAAATAATTTCCTACTACTGGCAAATCCTACTGTTTCACTGTCTGCTTCCACTAATTGATGTTAACCATTGTTTTTAATGTCTGGTATAACACAATGCGGTTAACTTTTACCCTCTCTGAGCATCTTGTTTAATGTCTTGATTATCTGAACCTTACTTAGGAGATCAAATTCTTCAGATAATCAAGGGCTTGGAGAAGTGCTCCCTTGAGCCCAGCTGAGAAATGTCTCAAATACATAGCGTAAACGTTCTTTTGTTGTTTATAAAGGAGCTAAAGAGCTTCAGCTTTTAGCACAGAGGTTCTATTGTGAGAAGTGCACAGGTGTCAGACTTCTGGGCACGGCTTGTAGTTGAACTAGCCATAGGATTTGGATAAGGTTTCACCAAGATACAAGAGAGAAAACCAAATATTATCAAGGTATCAAGAGTAAAATATAAGTTACAGTAGTATTGTGTTTTATGTACTTTTGTCTACATTTATGCATTATAAATTTATTTTTGCCCCCCACAGTAAGATGGAGCCCTGCAGTCTGAATGCTATGGGGATTTGAATTTGTATGGTTCAGATGGTTGAGATTTTTGTCATTTGTAGCCTGCTTGTGAGTGAGAATTTACCTTAAGTATGTGTGTTCTAAATACAGTGACATGTGGATAGGAGTAGAAGAGACAGCGGAAGGGTTAGTGTTTAGCTAGTTATACTGACTAATGAGCTCTAGAAAGGTAGCACTTTGTAGGAAAAAAGAAGTATTTTTGTGAGCTGCGCATAAGTTGTCCAGCAACTGACAGATTTTTCAACTTGATTTTCTTTCTGTGTGGGTCAAGTAGCATTTAAAGAGTGAACAATAATTTTGGGAGCCTGTTTTGCTCTTTTTTCTAAACCTGTCTCTAGTACTAAATATTTTTTTGTTTGTTTTTACTGTGAGTTACTGTCTATATTCAATAACTCCTTTCTCAGGTAAGAAAATTGTGACTTCTTATTTATCCAACTTACGCTTTATTTGCTTTAAAATCTATTTTCCCTAATGAAAAGCTTAAGAAGTGCATCACTGTTGGGGGGGATTACTTCTTTTTAAACTCAGGTAACTCCTATTAGTTGAAGACTAGAAACCAGTAACAGATACAGACTGTGGATGATACCAAGGAGGTTTTCAGTAGATTGTCATGCACAACAAGGGGCATGACGTTTGAGGTGGGAAATGGAACTCTAGTTTTTGGATATTTGTTTCTAAAAATGGGGAACTTTTCTAGTGGTCATAGTCTGTTTCTGAGGGGTTTGTGAAGTAACATTAAAGGGTCTTTTCACATGATATCACTTGCTCATGCATAAAAAATACATGACAAAGGAAAGCATCTGTTCTATGTGGTGTTTGCTACCCCAATGAATAATGACATGTCATATGATTTTTTCCCAAAGGGAAGCGGAAGACTCCAAAGCAGATCATAAAATAAAATGAAAAATTATAATAACTGGTGTTCAGCTGACTAGTTCAAATCAGAAGCATTCCTTGTTATTACATACATTTCACTCATTTACGACTTCTTTTTCTTTCTTCATCACCTCTGCAGCAACATATATCATGCTATTTTATTCATGTGAGTTCAGTGTCAATAGCCCCAAACTGAAGGATTTTACAGTTTTGCTTTTTTTTTTGGTTGAAGTAGTACAAAATGTCAAAAATTAGAAGGAAGGTCACAGTGGAAAATACCAAGACCATATCCGATAGCACATCCCGAAGACCCAGTGTATTTGAAAGGCTTGGACCCAGCACTGGAAGTACTGCAGAGGTGAGTTGTAAAAGTGTTTTTATTTTCCTCTCCACCCCAGCAACTTCTTTTCCAGGCTTTAGGTGGTGGGAAAGAATAGCTTGCAAGTACCAAATAGTCAGTCTAGTATCACTGATATTAGTAAAGGTGAAAAGAACTCCTTAACACATGGATGTTCAACATACTAATACTAGAATTTTCAAATAACGTGTATTGTCCTAGCTTCTGGAGAGGAGCAGTAGTACTGTACGTTATTAATAGTAATTCCACCACCCTAAATTTTTCTCTGCCAGATCTGATGCTCATTGTTGATTGATTTTTCTTTTTTTCATTAGTTCTATTACTGTGGACAGAAATTAGAGATAAATGGGAGTTAATGTGGAGTCATTTGTTTGTTCTGCCACACTCACACCAATGGTATTTCCAGAAATGAGTGTGAATTTCACCCAGTAATATCTGTCTCTTAGACACAGTGCCGTAACTGGCTGAAGACTGGCAACTGCCTCTATGGGAACACATGTAGATTCGTACATGGCCCTTCACCACGAGGTAAAGGCTATAGCAGCAGTTATAGAAGGTAAATCAAGAACTCACTTTGACTTCTTCATGTGCTGTAGGAAAATAGCTTTTGCAACTATGTCTTCTGTTGTTTTATTAGGTTTTTTTTTTAATTAAATGCTATGGTGTGCCTAGTGGTTATGTTCTATGAATAACCAATTGCAATGTGAAGCTGCTCAAAACTATTAATTTGGCAACTTGCAGTGGTTCTTCCCAGGATTTTTGTGTGTATGTAGTTTTAAAAAATTAATGAGTTCACTGGATGCATATTAACGTCTTACATTACTCAAAATGGAGAAGTCTAAGTACCATAGTACACTTACTATTTTTGTGTAGTGTCACTTCTGTGCTTTTGTGTAGTGCAGCTTCTTATGTGAATTTTTGTCCTTTAATAAAATGCTGCTTTGCAACTACTTACAATAGTACTCACATACTTGCAGCTCTTCTGCCTTTGCTATGCTGTTTGACAAATAAGATGTCTCTCTTGTGAGGTAACACTTCTCTTCAAAACAGTTTTGTGATTTTTGTCTGTCAGATAAAACAAATATATTTTATATCTGTCAGAACAAATACATTTTATTGTAGGAGGAGACTCAAGAAGTTAATAGGTTTTTTTCAGGAGAGAATTTTTTTTATTATCTGCTTCTTCATATGTTACTATAATTTCAGGATGTTGGGGTTTTTGATTGTCCTCTCTGTTGCATAACTCCTTACTTAATTGAAACTAAAGTGCCACTAATTTTGTAGTGTGCTTGTTATAAAGGACAAAAAGATAGTATAGTTCTAGCCTAGTACCTCCTTGTGTGAGGCCTTCACGTTTTACAAAAACTGTGCTTCATAGTGCTACAGTAATGTCAGTGTTACCTCTAGATTATAGATGGGCACACTGATTCATTAAAGTAAAGCAACAACAGGAAGGTTGGCATAAGGTTAGGGTTCTGTTTCTGGTTCTTTTTTCTGTTTCTCTGTCATACTTTCAGGATGATCTTTGCTTGTTTGATCTTCATTGCTTCTGAGGTAGTAGCAGCTGAGAGACAAAATATATCACAGAGTTTAATGTTTTGTTTGGTATGTAAAAAGATTTTACTCTGTTCTGTACTGAATGTTCCAAATGGTGAAAAAAGAGTGACTTAATGATAAAGATGGAACTTTACAGCTGTTAGAATGTCCCTTCCTCCTTGCTTTGGAGGTTTGAAACACTCAGTGTGTAGTACTCTGTGGTCATTTGTAGAAAAGTGACATTTCTTTTAATGATTAAAGCTGTGTTTCTGCTTCACTGTCACCACTGACATTTAAGAATAATATTGATTTAATTTTTATTGCTACCTTTTTATTTTAAAAGGACTATCTGAAAAGGTCAAAGGACAAACCTTGCTGCTTATTTCCCTGATACGTTCAACATTTAATAAAGGTCATTTTAAAAATAAAAATAGGGAAGAAGCCCCTACTTATACCCCACCATGATCCTCCAGACAGACAAATGAAAAAGCATGCTTGTCCTTAGAAGTTTCTGCAGATAGCTCTTGGACAGGCACAGAAAAGCTGCCTAATAAAATGCTGGCATTTTCATGCCATTTAACATTACAGAGATCTCTACAAACGTTACTAGGAATTTGGAATGAAGTTTTATTAGCTTCTTGCAAGCCAAGCTAACACTGCTTCCGAATCAGTTCAGTTCAAGTGGTACTCTTGTTAAAAGTATCTAGAACAACTTAATGGTGGCATGTCTACTTGTGTTCGACTAGGCCTGCTAGCGAAGCCTTTTGTTTGTATTGCGGGCAGATTGGTAGAACAAAGCATGTCTTACTGCCTTTCTGGTTTGACCCTTTGATTTTAAACCTCTTTGAAATAAATCTCATTGTTAATGTTTTTTTTTCTGGCCCTAATGCCTCCTATAGTTCAGAGTATCTCCAGACAGTAGGACAACCCAACTCTAAAGTCTGAAAAATATATTTGTAATTCTAGTTTAGTTTTGACTGTGTTTGAGTGTTAATGTTGCTTCTCACAGCACAAATTTCAATCTTGCTCTTATAAAACCTATTATTTTTACATATAAAAAGTATAGCCAGCAGGAGCAGGAAAGTGATTGCCCCCTTACTCAGCACTGGTGAGGCCATACCTCGAGTACTGTGTTTGGTTTTGGCCAAAAAAGACACTGAGGTATTGGTGCAAGTTGAAAGAAGGGCAACAGGGTTGGTGAAGAGTCTGGAGAATAAGCCTTATGAGGAGAGGCTGAGGGAGCTTGGGCTGTTTAGTCTGAACAGCAGGAGGCAGAGGGGACACACAACATATTGCTGCCTACAACTACCCGAAACGAGGTTGGAGAGAGGCGGGTGTTGGCGTCTTCTCACAAGCAAGTGATAGAACTAGAGAAGATGGCCTAAAGCTGTGCCAGGGAAAGTTTAGATTAGACGTTAAGAGAACCTTCCTTATTGAAAGGATCATCAGACGCTGGAATAGGCTGCCTAGGGAGGTGGCTGAATTGCCATCCCTGGACACATTTGGTGGTATTACATGTCATTTCCAACCAAAGGCATTCACTGTCACTGTACTTGTTGTTGGGTAGCTATTCCTGGCACTGCAGGAGGTACAGAGGCAAATTATGTCTCTCTTGTGAATGTGCTTTTCCCAACCAAGCTGCTGGATATGGAGAACTGAACTGTTGAAAGAAGTGTTGTTGTTTAAAATCACTTAGCAGTACTGTCAAAAATTTGAAATTATGAAATACTGCATTTTAGGCCTTATTTTAAAAATGAGTACAGCATGAAATATTCAGTCATTAAAGGAGGTTTTTCAATGGGTAGTTTTCTTCATTTGATGTACAGAGATAATGCTGTGGAGCCTTTTGGGTGAAAGGTTCTACCAGTTGCCATCTAGCTACATAGTATTAAACCACACAGATAAAATTGTTGTTACCTGTTGAAATTCAGCAGTGCTCATTACCTGGAATGATTACCAGTGCTCATTACCAGTGATCCTTTTGAGAAGGGAAAGATTGAAAATAGGTAGAGAAGACACCATCGTGTAAACAATAAAATTGTTTACAAAAACCAAAATTTTCTTGACAGAAAAATCTGCTTGTAGGACAGCTTGTTTTTCAGTGTATTAAACCCAAGTATCTGAAAAAGGTCACAGCTTCCTGAGTAATTATGTCTTAAAATAAGACTTAAGAATTTGTCAAATTTTATTATATTTTTGGGAGGGTTTATATCTTTTTCAGGAAGGAGGAGGGGTAGGATGAGTACTGTAAGTTTGCTCCATTGTTCTCCTAAAGCTGAATAAGACAACCCAAAACAAACAAACAGAAAGTAATATAAAAAACATCCTAAACCCAAATGCTGAATCCATAGCTTTTTAAAATGTCTCTGATTTCTTCGGAACTGTTGTAGTCTTTAAGTACTTGATTGTTTTAATAAAATTAAGATTTTTTTCTTCCTTCCTGTATTGAAAAAGATATCAAGTGAATGTGAAATGGTTTTGATTTTTTTTTTTATACTCGAGCATATTTTAAATCAATTTTTGTTTTCATAAGTCCAAATCCTTTGTGCTATACCTGAAATATCACTAAAAATTAAGGCATCATATTGCCACTTTAATGCTTTTAAGGTAGCTGTTGTTTGGAATGCTTCAGAGGTCTGGTAATGGAAAGGAATTACCTTTTGAAGATAAGATAAAAAAAATCTTGAATCACAACATTTACTAAAGACAGATACTTTAAAGATGGTAGTCATGCGTGCAAAGAAGATAACTTGCTTGTATTTGTATGCTGGATATTATTTAATCCTTCTTAGTGCTGAAAGAAGCAGCACAGTACTTTTCCTCTGATCTAGGTTGACCTGTATTTATAGCTTCATGAAGAATTAAATGCTTTTTAAAATGCAGTCACTGCTCTTTTTCTTTTTAGATCCTAAGACACTTATATTATGACACGGTTTAAAGAATTAAATATAGATAACATTGTAAAGGAGGAAGTGGAATCTAATTACTGGTTTTCAAGTGTGTGCAGATCGAAAATGAGTTAACTTATATTTTTATATGTATAGACTGTGAAAGACAGTTTACCTTTTGTGTATTATATAACAGTGGAAGGCTGGAAGAAACCACTTTCATAGTGGAAACACTAATTTATTCTGGAAAAAAAAAAAAACAGATACAAGTTTCGTTATTCAAGTATATAAAACACTTCAACTAAGGCAGCATCTTTATCTCTCTAGGAGTCTTATTGTAAACTGATAGACATAGGTCCAGTACTTTCATACAACCATTTCACAAAGTGGCTTACAGCCAAACTTAATGTCAAGCCAGATTTATATGAAGAGAAGATTTCTTTTCTTGAACAGAAAGATCATCTGGAGCAGCTTCTACATCTCTTGCTCAGGAACTTGTTCATATGGAGACATTCAAAACCTCCTTGAATGTGTACCTGTGTGACCTGTTGTAGGTGATCCTGCTCTGGCAGGGTGGTTGGACTAGATGATCTCTCTCGAGGTCCCTTCCAACCCTTAACATTCTGTGGTTCTGTAATTCTGTTAATGCGAGAGTTGTTCTCTTTTAGTTCATAAGAGAGAAATGAATTTGTGAATCCGTACTAAAAGGTGTCAAAATTACATGGGTGCCTTGCGGTAGTGTGGGATGTTCCCTTTTCCTTCCTACATCACAGTAATACGTTTTACAGAAAGTATACCTTAAAGCTGCATGACTAGCTGCATTTGTCCAATATTTTGTAATTAATTAATGAAATAATTCTGTCACTACAAGACAAAATGGAAAATGGAGGAGGCCTCCAAAAGTGAATTTCTCATGCATGGTCTTGCAGCAGTGTGTTGGGATTATTTGTGTGGCAGTTTCACCAAGGCCATGGGAGGATGGAACTTAAGTCGTATTGCCTTAACTTACAGACTTCATCTGTGTTCAGAGTTCTGCTTCTGTGTGACTCATTGCTAGTCTACAGTAGTCTGAATTAATTGTATTTAACATACATATTTTATATATAAGTGTGGCTTAGAGTATGAAGAAGGCTAAAGGTATCTTTACAGATATTGGTAGGGCTGATTGTGAAACACATTTGCATTATGGTCACTAAAAGTAGACTTGTTCTGGATAGGATCACCTGAAGCTAATCTAGGGAGGTAACTGATGCTATATATACACACAAGTAATTTTTCTTCTTAAAGTCAAATTTTCCTTAATGTTCTGAAAGAGCTGAGTCTTTTAGAATGCTTAAGCCCATCAGAACAGAATTTTTTATTCATCTACTTTGCTTTTGGGTGGGAGGCTGTTTAGATCCTTCTGTATATACTAATTAAAAATAATTAAAAGATTTTTGTTCCTTTAAAAATAGTCCCATAGAACTGGTTATATTATGTTTCTGTATTATGCAGGTCACCAGAAAGACCTACTGGAGATCTTCGTGAAAGAATGAAGAACAAACGTCAAGACGTTGAGGCAGAGCCACAAAAAAGAAGCACAGAGGAATCATCCTCTCCTGTTAGGGTAAGAATGGAGTTTGCAGAACTCCAGAATCCCTCAGTAGCAATTGGGCAGTGTGTCCTGCAAATCTGATCGTGGTCACTTGTAATACTTCAAATGTTTTAATGGACTGATTATTTTGTACATACCATACGGCATATTTTATTATGAAGTGTCTTAACTATTGTATTATTTTGTAATTTTGTAGCACTTTCTGGTCTTTTGATGCCCAGAGATTTTATAAATCCCACAGACTTTTAAAAATATTATAAATACTGATAAAGAGAAAATTAATAATACTGACTCTTTGATTATTACCAAGTGTATACAAAGTGTATTAATTGGTGTTCCAGTTATCCTCCTACACTTAATATCCATTGTTTATATGCATCCTGACTCCAGTTGTTCATCCTAGATTGGCTTTCGATGAGACCGTGCAGTTACTGCTGTGCTGGTTCATTTCACCCTCCTCCTCACATACTCATCCACCATCCCAACTGCTCACTTTTGGATTTTCAAAACATTCATTATCATTTTCTAATCATCTTTCTGCAGCTCTGTACCCCTCAAAGATTGGTAGTTACTTACTTTGAAATTGTGTCATCTGTTCTTGATGTTACAAACACAGGGGCAGATTGGTCGTGTGACCCTGTACCTCTGTAACAACAGCACCAGTGTATTTCTGCGTCATGGTTTTTAAAACTTCCTTCAAATGGATAATAATTGAAAGCTTTTGTTTGTGAAAAATAAGTTTTGCTTCTGCAGGTATTAACAGCATTCTTTTTATTTTTTCTTCTTGGTGTGTTCCTACTTGTTGTGTAAAATGATTTATGTCAGTGTAAAGAAATCAACAGCAGCTGCTACCATTAAATTAACAGAATGGTTTATCTTCCAATCATGTTTTCAGTTGCTGTTAATTTGTGTAAACTTTCAATCTTTTTACTCTTTTGCTTAAATGTGTTTCTTTTATTTTCTAAGCTTGAATAAACTGTTCAGTTATTGAGTACATGGTTGGTGGGAGAAGTTTTTTTTCCAGCTGTTAATAAAAATTTACTGTAACTTCTCTCCTGGTACAACTCTAATTTTGATGTAATTCTTCATTTTGGGTAGCTAGCCCTGCTTTTTGTAGTTCTAATCATGTAATAAGATACTCTCAAACAATTAAACCCCAAGCAAAAGTGAACTGGAAGCAGGAATCACAAGAAATCGAAGAATTAGTTGGTCTATTCAAGCTCCAAATAATTGTTTACAGGGTAAGCACATTGCAGAGGAAAAGTACTCTGCTTCAGTGTCATGAAACAGAAAGCTATGGAGCCACTGAGCTTTTGTTTTAGTTACATAGAGCCAACTACCAAAATATGGGATATGCAATGAAAATATGCTGAAAGAAATATGTCAGGAGAGACAGTCATCAAGAGTTGTATTGCAAAGAATCAGGATATTTAAAATAACATAAGACTGAAGTAACTGAACTGCTAACAGAAATCTTGCTCCATTATTAGAGCTATTAGTATGGTAGAGATCTAATAGCTGACATTTGGGTTTTGGGTAGCAGAGAAGCTTGAAAAAAAGTCTTTGTCATGAAGTAACAAGTAGCTTATTGCATAGAAAGTTTCATAATTATTTAGGATGGGTTGTTTTTTTTTTTTTTTTTAAAAAGGCAGCTCTGTTCCTGCAGAAATGTATTCTGCTTCAGCAGTCTTGCTAGGCTGAAACTCTCTTAACAGAGAGTAGTTGGTAAGAGAGAACTGTCTGATGCAGGTGAAACCTTAAATAGTTTGTTTTGAAACAAGGCATAGTCAGTGAATAGCATGTATTACGTCAAGTTTAGAAGCCAGTAATAGGGAAATTTTAATTTCGAGTTACAAAGTTACAGAGGATGCTGTGATGCTTCATTTCAATATCTTAGTTTTTTCATAGAATTACAGAACATCAGGGATTGGAAGGGACCTCGAAAGATCATCTAGTACAGTCCCCCTGCCAGAGCAGGATCACCTAGAACAAGTCGCACAGGAACACATCCAGGCAGGTTTTAAATGTGGGAAAAATTTTAGGATGTCTGAAATGTCAAGCTTTGAAGATGTGAAAACAGTAGTTTTGGTTACTGAAGTCTGAGGAATGCCATTGAGATAGAGGAAGGACAGTTTTTGGTAGTAAAATGTAGACAAAACTGGTGTTGGCAAGTGCAAAGTCATGGGTTAAGGCTGGCCAGCCATTACAGAATTTACAGATGTTCTTTATTAACCCCTCTCCCTCCCCAAAAGGGCAGAAGTAATGCAAAATGAAGGACAAATTTAATTAAAAAATCAATTTTTTAAAAGTAACTGAAATAATCCTGTAAAAAAGTTATTGTGGACAGCTCAATGAAACCATCTGTTCAAAGTGCAGTCACAGTGGCAGAAGCAAACACTCAGGCGTATAAAAATGGAATGGAAAACTATCAATATCATGCTGCAGAAATTTGTGGTCCAGTTTTATTTGAAATGTTGTTTGGTTGTGATCATCTTTGTGCAAGAAAATACAGCTGAAGGTCTTTTGAAGTGGGCAAGGAGGCGAGAGACTGCAGAAAAGAAAGGACATGTTGCAAATGCGTGCAGTGCATGGCTGAGAGAATTTTAAATTAGATGTGACATTTATAGTTTATCCCTGCATAAAAAGTGGCAAATTTGGAAATTACAATGGGAAATGTTATTTTTGTTATATACGACAATTCTACCTGGTTCCCAGAGGATACAGTTAAAAATCTCAATACGTTCCATAAAATGTTGAGACAGTATAATTAGTATAATATCTTATTAGAAGAGATTGTACTATTTCAGTCTCCAAAGAAAAATCTGTGTATTTAGGAAAAAAATTTCTATACAGGCAGCTCATAGAATATATCCCTTACTATTTCTTCATGTCGGCACTACAATTTGCAGAGACAATATGCTGCATTATGTGGGCAGCTGCATTAAACTCAGTTGTTTCTGTGTTTCTCAGATTTGTGCTTGGAATTATTTCAGTACCGTATGTTAGTTCATAATACAAATAATTGGATTAGGTTCCTGCCATTATCGTATTTAGTGGGAAGTCTTTGTGTTGCGTTTTGTACTGTGTAGTAAGACAACAGTTAAGTTGGAGCATGTGAACTATCACCTGGGAGGTGTCTCTGGTTTGGGAGAAACAGTGGAAAGAACTTATGTACATATAGGAAAGGTTTTCATAAGGAATGTGTGTCTCTTATTTCATATCTGCATTTTTTTTGTCATCTAGCTTTTGAGTATCACCCCTGGAAATGAAAGTCAGCATTGTCTTGCATCTCTGAAATCCAAACAATACCCATTCATTTCAGGGAAACATCAGATGCATTTTCACTATAAAGGTGTATTACCTAGAGCAAGTAGTACTGTGCTTGTCCAATAGATCTGGGCTCTGATACGTGATTTGCGTATTGTAGACTTTAAGGAATCTGTGCTTTTAAGTTAGGTCGTATTGCTGTTGCATCTACATATGCTGATAAGGCTGAAACAGAAGCGTCTACCTTGTAAGCGTTGTAGGTTATATGAGGTTTAAAGTTTTCTTCGTCAGTGTTGACAAAATAACACTTCTTGGCTATAAGCATGTTTTACAAACTGGGTGAGCCCTTTTGTGCTTGGCCAAACTCTTGTGGCTGTAGTGTAAACATCAAGTCTTGTGTTGTAGTGTTGACTGTATCTTATGGGGTGTGGATCTTCAGCTTAAATAGACATAAAATATCGCAAAATTCAGCTATTATGGTGGGTTTTTTTCCTTTAAGTAGCGCTTCTGAACATTAACATTAAACTGTAACCGTTTATCCAATGTGTAAATAGTTTAACTGAGCACATGCTTGAAAGCAGCATGGGCGAAGTCTACTAAGTTGTTATTTACTTTAGGACAATGTGAAATGTTCTTTTTTAGCAATTATATCATGATGGAAGTGTATGGTTTCTCAATAGCATTTTTCAGAGTTTGCAGAGAAGTAACTGTGTGGCTGAAGTGGATACTGCATCTTTTACATTTAAGTGAAAGACTTGCTCTTGGGCTTGAGAAGTTTGACTTATTTTTTTCTTGGCTTGTTAAAGGAGAGATGGAAAAATAATTGAAGTGCAAGAAGTTATATGAGGATAAGAAGAACGTATTTACTCCTCATAGTATGAATATATTAACTGTGTTGTAAGTGGAATAATTACAATAAAAGGAATATGATGAAGACATAGGATGCTTGCATGAAAGTTTTTGTATTCTTTTCTCCTATATTTAGTGATTCAATACAACTATGCTAATGAATAGTTTTGTTCTGAGTTCTTCAGAAGTAAGATTGTGCCACTACTGAATGTCTTCATCAAAGGGAGAAAATAAAGTCAGTTTCAAGATACTGTATTTGGTTGCGAGTTTGGACATGTAGGCAAGGTACATACAGGTCACGTATTTTTAACATTTGTTATTAAATTGGTCTTGAAGCATTCTGACTTATCTGCAGATTCTCTGCTGGCAATTTTTTTTTAATTGGCTTTGAAATAGGTATACGAGGCATGTCCTGATGTGCACATTTCAGTTTGCTGGTAACAATAGTGCTAATCTAATAAAGATGCATGTATTATTTGTATTGTAGGAATTATTTGGAGTTTGTAGCAGAAGTATCCAGTTTAATAAAACAGATGCAGCCTTCAAGGAGGGCAGTTTAGAAAAGTTAAGATACTCTAAGAAAAGAATGGTTGCAGAAGGGGCTTGTTGAACTTCCAGGTTTTCAGCTCTCAACAGTTGTTCTTTTAGTGTAATGTGCTTTGGAGAGCAATACAATTCTTGCTCTTAGACTGAAATCCCTGTAGAATGTGTTGTGATAATGGGTTAGCTGATGTAGACTTGGCTGCAACTGGTATCGGCAACAAATACAACTTGCTAGATTAGGACATTGTGCAGCATTTTATAGATCTTGAAATAGAGAAAAGATACCTTTTTGCCCTCCTGTTCTACAATTTGCTTTAAGTTACACATGACATTAAAGCAACTTACTGCTTTAGTGCAGTGTTCCTTCATATTATATGGAGACCTATCAGTTTTTTCCAAACCTTCTAGGACTTTGAATGTGATCTACTGAATGCATCAAGATGAGAGACTTGATGATAACTGTGCATTGAGGCATCTCTTTTAGTTCTCTAGGCAAAATAAATGCAGCCCTTGTTCTATCATCATTATGTCATTAAGCTAGGGATCAGATTTTAAGGTTTTGAGTGAATGGAAAGGAATAGTTGACTTTTACTCACTTGGAGTGTCAATCCATAATGTTATTTCGTTGCTGTGTTTCTAAGGTTATGTTAAGGCTTTAAATTAGTTGAGATCTACATCCCAATAAGGAATAGCTAGGGAGGTTTGTAGGCATCTCCTTTTCCTTTGGCGTAAAACCAAAGGTTCCTACATTTCAACACTGAAGAATCCCCAAAAGACAGAAGGCACTATAGGAGGTGAGAACAAAAGGGATATGGGACAGACTTTCATTATTTGCTCTTTCTGGTTTCCTCCTTAATTATTCTAAGATAGTCCTAAGCTTGAATGTTCTTTTTCATTATTTTTTTGGTTATGTAGAGAATGTCAGTTCAGAAAGGCAGTGATTCAACATATGCATCTTTGCTACTGCAATTTAGTGGGAGGAGAAAAGCTGCACAGGTTCAGTTGCTTTTTGTAATTATCTTCTTTCCTCTAAGAACAGTCTGTGGCTTCCTTGCTTGTCCACAGGACCATCTGCACATGGATACTGTTGAGGTAGTTAGGCTTGTCTGGTAACTTGGGGCCAGTGGCAAGTCAAATATAAAGCTATCTACAAAAATTTATTCCACTGTTTTGCTTTAGACTTTTTATTTTAACCTTGTGCCAGCCCAAGGTGTGTGTTGTAATTTTATTATCCCCATATTCTTTGTGCTCTGGAGAGTTAAATAGCTCAGCTTCTGAGGCTCATCTGCCTTGCATATAAATATTCTTATTTACAGTTGAGAACTCTTACTCAAGCTATTAAAATTATACTATTTAAATGTTCTATAAACTTCTGGTCTTAAGAACCTGGTCTGTTCTGTTGGTTCCTGTTTTAAACTTTATTCTCTGATGTACACTTGATTCTTGCCCTGCCTTTAAACCTTTTTTATGAATTCTTTCTTCTCTTTTCCCCATCTGCCGTTTGCATACTGATTATATGGAATTGCATTAGAACATGTTGCTTGTAGTGTCTCAGCTTATTTAAGAAGGTATTTGTTCAGCGGGCTAAAGGCGTAGATCCTTTTTGTAACTACAAAAAAGGAAACAGCCACAGTACCATGTAGAATATGTGTACTTCTTCAGGCTTCTTTTAAAATAAAGTTGTTTACTCTAATGTAGAATTTTTCCTTTTATAGAAAGAGTCTTCACGAGGAAGACATAGAGAAAAGGAGGATATTAAAATTACAAAGGAGAGAACACCAGAAAGTGAAGAGGAAAATGGGGACTGGGAAACAAATAGAGAAGGTAAGTGTAGTTGTACTAATGGTGTTATACCTTAAAGAACTCCAAGAGTACTGGGCTGTATGCAGAGCAGGATGTTTAAAGATTTGGTCTCTAACCAGAATACTTTCAGACAGTAGCCATTAATGTTTGTTTTTGGAGGACAGCAAAACAAGCAATCTTGAGCTGGCAAAACAAGCTTATTTTAAAAACACTTGCTGCTACTTTTTTTTTTGACTCTGAAAAGGAATTTGCTCATAGGCTACTCGGTGGTTTAGATCACTATTTGAGTCCAAGTGACATCCAAAGTGATTCTGAAACTGGTTGGTCTGAGAAGAGAGCATGACTCCTTTGAATTCAGAAGCCTGCAGGCTTTTGTTATGTAATTGGCAATAGTGAAGCCCTTTTTAATGAGATAGCTCACATTAGAATGTGTGTAACAATACCTGAAGCAATTGGTGAACACTGTATTCTGATAACACGATGGTAAGGGTCTTGCATTAATTTCTGTCGTCATTTTGGTTTCTGTGGTGTTTTTGGTTCTTTGGTTTTTTTTAAATACTTAAAGGGTGATTTTGTTGTCCTTGTTGATAATACTAATCTGTTTGATATGTGGACAGTTGAGGAAAAGATTCTGATTTTTCTCTCTCCTATTAGTCTTTTGTTAGAGACAAAGTTTATCTGACAGTGAAATTATGTAGCTTGTAATGAACTGTGGTGGTTAGCTGGTTTCTTAAGTGTCAGTGTTTCAGAAGTAATTAGAGTATTGCAAGAGAAGATGGGAATACTGGTCCATTCTATGTGAATTCAAATATAATGAGTGTATTTGCATTAAGGTATACTAGGAGTTGTTTGTGAGATGGAGACCCTCTGTAATTTTCGTTAAGTAGGGAACTTGCTGTAGAGTGTTTGCTTTAAGTGTTGCAAATATTATTTACTGTGTTTTAAGCACAATGTGCAAAAAAGTTACCATAATATATTTTTCTCTCCTTTCTACATTTTAATTTCAATATGGTGTAAGAAGCATTGACTTATGACATGCTTGTGGAAATAAAATCAAAGTAAAAAGTTTGGAACATAAAACCCTCAAATTTTACATTAATTGATAGGATTAATATCTTAAACACTGAGGCTTTCAGCCTAAAAATTGTGTGGCTTTCTTTTCAAAATAATGTTTATCTTAGTTATATGGATGAATTAGAATTACTGTCTGTGAAATTCTAATGAGTGCTGTAACAGCAGGCTGATGGAATGGGAAGGAAGTCCAGCTCCAGTGCTAGGAGCTGCACCTCTCTAAGCTGTTCCCGTGCACTCTTAACACAGGAAGGGAATTTGTAGACTCAGTTCAGTTATTGCCAGACTTTTTATGTAGTTCATGTGTGTAGGAAGGGGAATGAAAGCTAATGACTTCTAATGAAAGTGTCTTTTTTCTGACAGTTATTTTCCTAAACTGCTTTTTGAGCATTAGACTTGAAGCCATACACAAAATAAGAAATGTAAACAAAGTGAGCAAAATTAGTTTTCAGCAGGATTTCACATACAAGCCTTGCAGTGTGTATTAGCTAGAAATAGTAACTTTTCTGATGTGGAAACCAAGCAGTAATTGTGTTGTAAAAAGAGAAATAAACTTCTGAAGTGTGCAGTCTACCAGTAAAAGAGGTCATGAAGACCTCTTATTTTAAAAATAAATGTCTAGATCAATTGATTTGTGAGACACTGTATTAAATAAAATTCTCTGGTACCTAGCCTCACTATTTAAATTTGTTTCATGTGAGATTTCTCAGTTAAGTAGTGCTCGAAGTATTTTTGCTTTTTTTATGTTTATTTTTTATATATATAAAAAATAAAAAGATTTACTGGGTTACCTTGCTACCTCACCTTAATAATTGACACAAGTCTCTGAAAGAAGTTAGGCTTGTTTTCTGTTGGTTTCGGGGGTATTTTTGTTGATGTTTAAGAATGTAACTGCAGGTTGAATAGAACTAACTGGAATTATTTTGGGTTTACACACATAATTGAAGAAGAAATTTGGCTTGGCCTCATTGATCCATTCATCTAGTTCTTAAAAGTCATGGAAATACTTATGTGTGCCAAATATTATTTATTTAATACGTAGCTGTTTACTAATCCCTTTACTTCTTTTTAACTAAAGACTCTGACAATGGAGATGTTAATTATGATTATGATCATGAGCTGTCTTTGGAAATGAAGCGCCAAAAGATTCAGAGAGAACTCATGAAGTTGGAACAGGAAAACATGGAGAAACGAGAGGAAATAGTCATTAAAAAAGAGGTTAGTATTACATAAATACAAAATTAAAAAATAAAATAGTCATCAGTTGTTTCCTGGAAGACTTGAGCTTGCTGGATTGCCAATGCACAGTTTTGTTTTGCAGTATTAAACAACTGACACATCTTAGTATATGACTTGGACATTATTATGAATTTGTGGTCCATCATCCAGCACCATAAACAAGTTTTCTGCTTATTCAAGTTAGCAATTAATTAAAGTTCATCAAATCTTATTCAATTATATTAAACTAATAAGATTTTTAACAGAGAAAATATGTAGAAGAAAACAACGCTTTCGCCAAACTCCTTTTTCAACATGTCTTGTAACAAAGTACAGTAGAGTGAGAGAGGCAAAGCTGTGTTAGAAACACTAACATTTTGTGGAATATTAAAAAAATACCACACAAAAGCCTGAAAAGAGATCCCTCTTTTTTTCCAATCTTGTGTGCTAATTGGGAATGTATTTGCCTTAAACTTTTTAAACTTTTTGTAATATGTTAGAAAAACTGTAACTGGGTGCATCATCTTCTCTCAGCCTCATTCTTACATCTTCCATTTATGGGATTCTTTGAAAATGATGTAGCTGGTTTGTTTAAGGTACATGTGTACATGGTTAGAATCTGATGCAGACTGTTACTTAACTTACATATGTGTCTCATGTATCAGCATGCAGATAAGATTCTGAGCATCAGTGTCTTACTGGTTAACATTATTTTTTTTCTTCAAGATTTCTCCAGAGGTGGTTAGATCTAAATTATCACCGTCACCAAGAAAGTCTAGCAAGTCTCCAAAACGAAGATCTAGTCCCAAATCATCATCTTCAGCTAGTAAGAAAGAGAAGAAAGCGTCTACGGTATCTTCCCCACTGTTGGATCAGCAGAGGTCAGTATGTAGACGCAGATTTTTTTATTTCTGAGATTTACATAATTAGTACATTTTTTCTTTTTTCTTGCTTTTGAGACTTCTGATTGCCTACATTTAGGAGGCAGTCTCTAAATTGTGCACTGTGAATAATCTTACTCAGAAAAAAATGTTATATACATGTGCTTGTCGGTTAATTATGTAGTTTACACACAGGTCTTTTCCCTTTGAATGTCCAGAGTCTGGGAGGTGATGAGGAAATAAAAGCCATTAAAAAGTGGGAAGCATTGTGAGATGCATATTCAAAAATAATTTGGATACTTTATCATGCAACAGGTAGTTAACATTAAATCACAGACCTGAGTTGTGCATGCTGTGTCTGCAGCTGGAGTACTGCATTGCAGAAGTGGTAGTCTAGACAGACACGGTATTCTATATTCTAGTCCTCTGATCTGTGCAGTTCATGCAAGGGCATTTTAACTTTGAAAACCGATTCTGTCTGAACAGAAGCAATTCATATTTTTGTTTGCTTGCTTCAGAAATGAAGATTATAAATGAAAGAGCTCAGTGTGAAATTTTACCATCTGTATTTACCCTACAGTCAAGTCCTGTTATTGAAAGCTGCTTGCTAATGGAGTGGTGAATCCTATCCTAAAAGCTTCAAGGCCACTTACGTTATAATTTTCCTAGCAACATCAGAGAAATCATTTGAAATAGTTGGCAGTCCTTAATTTTCCTCTTCCCCTGTTAATTTATCCATAGGAGTTCTAAAAGTAACCAGAGTAAAAAGAAAGGTCCTCGTACCCCTAGTCCTCCTCCTCCAGTACAAGAGGAAACTCCCCTGGGAAAAAAACACAAAGAAAAACATAAAGCAAAGGAACGTTCAGAAGAAAAGGCAAGGGAGGTGAAAGAGAGAGGGCGTGACTTTGAGAGGCACAAGGAGAAAAAAGAGAAGCAGAGGTAAGTTTACGCTTTTAACATTATTAGCTCTTAACATGAATGTAACCTTGCTTTTAAAGTTATCTTTTGTCCAACGCTGAATAATATGGGATTTGTATCTGCTTTGCCAACAAGCTTTTCAATACTCTTTAAATCTTTAAAGTGTGTTTTGTAAAGGATTGATGGACTATAATTAACAGATTTGTAGGTTTTAATGACTTAACTCTGTAAGTTTGTAAAATGCCCTTTTGAAACATTTATTATTTCAGGAAGTTGGACCTTCACCAGTGGAGCAATTCACTTGCGAGAGTCTTTGTTAAAGTCATTCACTTGTCCACTTGCCTGCTCTTCATAAGTCGTAGAGGACTAATCTATTTCTAAATTTGCAGTGGCATGTCTAAACTTCTGTTCTTCAGTAGATTATAAATATTTCTGAAGAAGCCAGGCTACTGCAATTTTAGAATAGCTTCACTTTTGCGTGTGTGTGTGTGTGTAAAAGATTGAAATAGTATGACCATACCTATTCTGAACCATTAGTGTCCATTTAAGTTGAAAACTATGACACCTGGATTTTTATGTCCTCTATTCCCTTGATGAAAGTAGAGTACATGGTCGTAAGTATTTAGTGTGTAACTTGCATAGCAAAAGCTAAAGAGTGAAAGACCGAAGATTTGTTTAATTGATTACATAATTTAAGCTATTATTACTTTAAAATGTATTTTTCATGCTTGTACACTCCACTACTAGAAGGAGGTTGTAAGCAGTAGAAAACATTCTAAGTAGTGCTGAAATGAAGAGATTACTCAAGTCATCTTTGTACTCTAATGAAGTATTGGCGTGGGAAATACTATTGATTTCAGTGCTGTATTTTTGTCTTTTTTCCCTGTAAATAACACAAACTAAGGTGATAGTGACAGTAAGAGAAATTGTTAAAGGCTCTTGCAGTTATATTAATTTGAAACTGTGATTAGTGTTTGAAAATATCTGCAAACTTGAAGCTTCTTAAATAAATTCCTGGCATTACAGTATTTTTTTAATAAGGTAGCAAAATATTTGCCATTGCTAGGAATTCAGATTTACTACTGCATGAAATGTTAGGTAAAATTAGAAGAACCCTAGCGTGACATCTGGTGCATGTGTTGCATTTTTGGAGGGCTTATAGTTTATCATAGGGATAAATTATCCCTATGATTAGGGATTGGATGGGACCTCAAACGATCATCTAGTCCAATCCCCCTGCCACAGCAGGATCACCTAGACAGGAATATATCCAGGCAGGTTTTAAACGTCTTCAGTGAAGGAGACTCCACAACTCCCCTGGGCATCCTGTTCCCGTGCTCTGTCACCCTCACTGGGAAGAAGTTCCTTCTCATATTGATGTGGAACCTCCTGTGTTCCAGTTTACAGCCATTGCCCCTCGTTCTATTCCATCTATAGTCTCGTACACAATGAATGAATCTGTAAGACAGTTTTCGTAAGCACAGATTCTCTCTGGGAATTGTTTATAATATCTTAGAAACGTACTAATGCCATATTACATCTATTAAACAAGTTGCTATTTATGTTTACCAGAGATCTCTCTGAAAGCTCCCATAGACAGAAGCGTTCTCCTAGTCCTGCAGATCATTCCGGCAGTAATTCTTCCCCTTCCAGGGAATATTCACCCCCTGCTGCAAGACGAAGGCAAACTTCCAGAGCTCCAGCCAAGTCAACAACTCACAAACATAGCTTCTCACCCTCTCGCAGGTAGGAGATCATTTGAATGGCTTTTATTTCTATGAATAGTTACAGATTAGAAACTTCTGGTTTTGGTTTCACATTGTGTCTGTTGTGGGTATGTGTGTGCCTCGAATGCTTGAGCCCTGAGACTTTTTTTGCCAAGTTTTTGCATTGAGTACCTATCATGTCAAGAACACAAGTCAGAGTGAAGGCTTCCTTTATCAGTTCTTCGCAAATGTTTTGGCTTCAGGTGGAAATTCAGAAAAACATCTTTAATTCCTCAGCTTCCCCATCTTAGAAAGTAGAAGATGTGGAAGTGTTCTATCTTCGAGGTGGGGAAGGAGCAGAGATTCTTCATTTGAAAATGGCTATGGTGATACACAAATTCTGGCTCTGGACATCTTTCTTGAAAAGTAGGCACAACCAGCTGAACAGTACAGTACAAGGCCAACTTCAGACACCATTCTTGGAGGAAGCTTCAGCGAAGATATCATCCTACTAGTAGGGTCTTTAGAAAAAATATTTTCCATCCATTAAAAAGAAAGGAGGAAACTTCTTATTTTGATCTGGAGGGGTTTGTAAGCTTAGTTTCACAGAGTCACAGAATCGCAGAACATTAGGGATTGGAAGGGACCTGAAAAGATCATCTGTTCCAATCCCCTGATGAATGGCAGTGCTAAATACTGCTGTGCTCATGCACTGGTAGTGTGAAGAGAGAGGCATACTTATTTTCTACATTTCTGTTGAAGGGTGTTGAGGATACCAAATGTCATATGTGTCTGCATGCTGGTAAAACAAGCAAAATAAAATACATCCATTCAGTAATCCTGAGAGTTGTAAGCAATCTCTTCTGCTGTTGTGGTGACTCAGTCCAGCTGAAACAACATTGTATTGTTTTAAGCAAGATGTCACTAGCAATAGAACAAGAGGAAGTGGCATCAAATTGTGCCAGGGAAGATTTAGATTTCCTCACAGAAATTCTTCACATAAAGAGTGATGAGACATTGGAACAGGCTGCCCAGGGAGATGGTGGAGTCATGGTCACTAATAGCATTATAAAAAACAAACACATAAGCATCCTGGAGATCAGACTATGTAGAAGTTACAGACGTCCCTAAGGACATCAGAGCACATCAGCTGGATTCAATGCACTTTTAGGTCTTCAGACAGGGGATAAGAATCTTAAAGTCTGGTGAGATGATTGTATGTTCTCTAGTCATAAATACATCTCATTGAGTCTCCAGGACTGGCAATATCTAATCATACAAGCTTACAAACACAGTACAAATTCTGTTAAAAAAAAAACCCAATGCAGTCTGTTCTTTAGAGTGTCCTAGTTAAGCATGTTCCAAAGGCTGGCTTTATTTTTGTGTCTCACCCCTTTTTTTTTCTGTCACTTTTCTGGGTGCATTTTCCAGTAGAGATGAAGTGGTTCTGTTAGAGTATTGTTTCAGCCTGTCCTGCAAAACTTCAGTTTGACAAGTCTGAATCCTAAAACTGTTTTTATTGTAAGAGGTCTTTTAAAATCACTGAGTCCAACCATTATTAACCCAGCACTGTCAGGTCACCACTAAACCATGTCATTCAACACTATCAATATGTCTTTTAAATACCTCCAGGGATGGTGACTGCAACACTTTCCTAATCTGTATGTTTATGTGAGTTCACCAATACCATGTATGGTCATTCAAAAGCAGGAATTAAATTACTAAAAATTACGTGGGAGTTTTGAAGATGTATTGTCCATGTATGGTTTTTCCAACTCCTGCTTTTCGTTATGGAGCCTCTAACATTTTGTGAAGTGGGAGTCGGGAGTTAAGACCAATGCATATTTAAAGGCAAGAGATACTTCTAAGTTGCTTTGATTGGAGTGGTGGTGAACAGCAAGTTGCTTTGATGGGTGGGGGAACACTACTGGTCTCAAAGGCTTGAAGTGCGTTTGTCCAGGTTAGACTGCAAATGAGGAATGGATGAATTTTCTTCATGTATTTTGAGGAAATTTGTTTACTGTTGTAGAAATGATCTTTAGTTAAGAGATTTGATTTAAAAAATGAGATAATGACTATATTTTTTCTATTAGATATGAGTTTTCCTATCTGTTTAAGCATTTGTGTTTACTAAAATTCTGAGCAGATAGGCATGTGGATTTTCAGGATCCAGGCCTAAATTATTTAAAGATTGATGCTTACAATAAAAGAAAGAATTTAGAAGTGCACATGAAGTAGATAGTGTTGTGTTATAAAAACCTGAATACTTGTTATAAACGAAAGAAGAAAGATGTGTTTAAAAGTTACCTGCTTAATTCTGCTGTGAAGTCCAGAAAGCATTTTTATTGAAGGAAGCAATTTATTTGGGGGTAGGGGAGACAATATTTTTTTTCCTGATTCCTCCCTCCCTTCCCCCAGGAAGGCATTCTGGTAGCTGTTTAACAAAATATTGATTAGACAACTTGTTCTTGGATGTTAAATAAACTATAACCATTTAAAGGATACTTTTAAATTATATCCTTGGTACCCTTGAGGGAAGACTAGTTTGATTTTTGTACAGAAACAGTACTTATTTTCAGCAGACAGAAGGTAGAGAACGCAAAAATAATTTTCATCACCCTTTTTTGTAGGGCATGGTAAGAAACTTCATTTTAAAGTTATTACATGCATGCCTGTTTTAACTCTTCTTTGCAGATCTGCTTCTCCATCAGGTCATCATCATTCTCCCATATCTTCCAGGCATCACTCCTCTTCCTCACAGTCAGGCTCCTCTGTTCAAAGACATTCTCCTTCCCCACACCGCAAAAGAACTCCTTCTCCATCCTATCAAAGGACAGCTTCCCCACATGCAAGACGATCATCTTCTCCTTATCCCCCACATTCTTCATCGTCTCCTCAGAGGAAGCGAAGCCCTTCAAGACATCGATCTCCTGGAAGAGAAAAGGGAAGACATGATCGTGATCGAACTTCACAGTCTCATGATAGGCGTCATGAAAGGCGGGATGGTATGAATAAAAAATAGCACTTCAGAATAATCTATGTTTTTTTATAAATTGTATTTTTTAAACCTGACTTTCAAATTGCTGCATTATTTGTACCTATCTGCATGGCCAGGAAGTGAGGAAAATATTGTCTGCGTTACTGATTTGTGCTGATGCTGTTTTCAGGGACTGTGCAATGGAGTGTTACTGGTAGGAAGCTCAGCTGATTTTTAAAGATCCTGTAAGCATCAGTGTAGTAATGTACACTGTGTACAATTTTTGTGTCTAATGCAAAGACCAGTAGATAAGCGATCTTCTCTTGCTGCCAGGCATATACTAGTGGATGAGTGACAGTAGGATATCTGTAAGTAACTATTACTGTTTTCTGTGAGGTGCCTGAAAGCTAATCAAGTTCTCACTGATTTCTCTGTGGTCTTTTTTTATTGACATTAAGTAATGGGTGTGCAAAGAAGCAGTCATTCCCTCTGCAAGTCTGTAAAGCTGGTTAATCAGTTTGCGATGGGCAAACATGCTGTTTCTCTCAAGAGACAAATTATAAAGAGTATGTATCTCACTGGTTTTTAGACTTGCTGTAAGTTTACATTCCTGCAGCAGTTACATTATAAATATAATATTTTTTGAAAGGAAAAAGAGGACTTTAGCAGGGTCTTAAAATGCAGGTGGTCTAAATATAACACAAGTTTCCTGAAAATGAAAAATAGAGCCTATGTTTGGAGGAGAAATAAATGATCTTACCTTTAAAATGTTGAAGTGTGCTTGCAATATTTGAAATTTATTTTTATTATAGTTCTTGAACAGGTCAATATTTGTAAAGTACGTATTCAGATTTACAGAAGTATCTTGGAAGCTTACTGAATGCTTAGGTGGATAACAGAGCTACTTATATATTTATTTGGTTTTTCAGTGTGTATGTCCCAACTGTATTTTGTTTGTATTTGGTGTTATTTGTGAATTTTCTCTGGCTCTAATTAAGCTAGATATATAACATTCTTTTAAATGTTTTACAGAAACCAGAGGGAAAAGAGAAAAAGAAAGAGAAACAAGAGATGATCGTGATTACGACCAGGAACAGAGTTCCTCCAGGGATCATAGAGATGACAGAGAGTCTCGTGATGGAAGAGATCGGAGAGAGACGAGAGACAACAGAGATCGGAGGGAGACAAGAGAATCCAGGGACACTCGAGACTCCAGAGATACGAGGGATTATAGCAGAGACACCAAAGATAGTCGTGATCAGAGAGACTCACGTTCTACACGAGATTCTCATGACTACAGAGACAGAGAAAGTCGTGATGCCCATAAAAAGGATGACCAGTATCAGGAGGACTCACGCAGCTATGGAAGGTCCCATGGCAGAGAGGAGAGTTCTCGTGCTGAAACGAGAAATGACTCCAGGAGTGACTCCCGAAATGAGAGCAGAAGTGATAGAACTGGCAGAAGTCGAGGAAGAGGTCCAGAATTATCTGACAAGGGTATTGCGTGATTTAAAAAATCTATAAGCATCCCTGTAATTGGAGATTGGATATTGACATTCATACTCTCCTGTTTGATCTGGAAGTGCTGCCAAATAGTTCATGCTTTTAAAACTATTGTTGTTCATTTAGAACAGTTGCTTAAATTTGTAGCACTTCTGCACTCCCCATTCATTAAAGTGATATCCTGCCAAAAGTGCAAACTGATGCATTTTGCAAAACATTTTCACTTAATACCTTTTTATTATCTATAGTAAATACATTTTGGCTTTCTCAGGCTTATTTTGATATTTTCATCAAGTAAATGCCACACCATTTTTACAGGAAAAATCACAGATTTTTGATGCTCATAAAAAGGATTTTGATGGCCAGTTAGGGATTGGAAGGGACCTTGAAAGATCATCTAGTCCAATCCCCCTGCCAGAGCAGGATCACCTAGACCAAGTCACACAGGAACATATCCCAGCAGGTTTTAAACCAGAGGAGGAACCTCCACAACTTCCCTGGGCAGCCTGTTGCAATGCTCTGTCACCCTCACTGTGAAGAAGTTCCTTCTTATATTTATGTGGAACCTCCTATGTTCCAGCTTACAGCCATGGTCCCTTATCCTAATCACTAAATGACACTGAGAAGAGCCTGGCTCCATACTCCTACCACCCACCCTTCACATATTTATAAACATTATGATCTCTGCTTTCTCTGCTTAACCCTGCTATGCTGTTTGTAAGGTTGTATTCTACTCAAAACAAATGTGACTTGGCTTTTGGACTATTAACATTGGCTACCTTGTGCTGTGACCAGGGGGTGGTGATTTAGAAAGTCTAGAGTTTGCAGTTTGCAAATCACGGAACATTAAGGATTGGAAAGGACCTTAAAAGATCATCCAGTCCAATCCCTCCACCACAGCAGAATCACCTAAATCTTCACACAGGAACATGTCCACGTGAATCTTAAACATCTCTAGAGAAGGATAACTTTACAATTAAAACATGCAGAATTTTAGTTGCTAGCCAAGTAGAGTTTGATGCCACCATTTCTATTTCCATGAGCAGTTAATTCAGGTTTATTAAAAATTATTACTTAAGTTGGTATAAAATATCAGTGGATTTCCGTACGTATGTAACCTCATAATTTATATTGATACATCTCTATTAGGAAGTCGGGGGACTAGAGGGTCCCAGGTTGATGGGCACAGCAGTAGCGGAAACTACCATGACAGCTGGGAATCGAGGAGTAGCTACCCCGATCGTGATCGCTATGACAGTAGAGAACAAGGAAGGGATTCCTCATTTGATCGAAGACATAGCGAACGAGACAGGCGTGACAACAGAGAAAGAGGTATTTTAATGTGTTTTTTTATGTGCACGTTTGTAGTCAAATATATCCACAAACGTGTGTGTTTCTCCCTCCTTTTTCTTCCTTGCTACATGCCCATGACACTAATTCGTAACTCGCTTTGACACCACACACTGACAGTAGTCCTGTCTTTGATGTAAGTCAGCTTTTGCAGAAAGATATGTCAGGGCCAGAGTATGCATGAATGCTATGGCTTTTCTTCCTGTCTTTGGCTAGATTTTTGGCCCCTTCTGGCTATATTAAGTAGTCTTTAAACAGCCTAAGCCTCTGCAAGAGATTTCATTGTACAATTTCAGTGTAAAACATTTTTCCTCCTATTTGCTACCTCCTCCATGTCATAAATGCACACTTATAAGCTTAGAGTTGTGATTGCATTTCATTACTGCTTGTGTTTTCTTTGTAGAATCATACTTTTGCATTGCAAATTAGTTGAGTGTGTTTTGGGAAGCCTGACTACTAGACTGACTTAATTACAGAATACTTACTACCAAAGTGGGTGAGAGTTTCTGTTTATGATTAATTAAAAAATGTGTTGCCTGAGGAATCCAACAGTGATGAATACTTTGCTGTGGTCGATAATAATTGGGTGGAAAGTGTTGGTACAGATAAGTGATTGTGGAAAGAGTATACAGGACTGTTCTTTCTGACACAGTGTGCAAGATGTCACTCTTCTGTACCTGAAGAAAAACCTGTGTGGTGTCTCTGAGGAACTTAGCATTGACTTTCATTCTGGAAAATATTTGTTGCTCATCAGTTGACAGGACAGGAGCAGTCTGGGGCATTAAAATAACGTGGAAATGAAAGGAGGAACTGTGAGGAAAACAAAGTACAGAGATTTTTTCCTATCTTGAGTTTTAACTTGGCAGAGACAGATAAGTTCTAGCTGTTGATTACTTCAGTTTTTCAAAGGGATGCTTTGTATGTTACTTTGAGAGATGCTTTTTTGGCCCATTGAAATGTGTCTGCGGCTTGTTCTTGTGAACAGTTCTGCTTTAGATTCTTAACTTCAAGGCAGGATTTCGACAAACCTAATCTCTAGCCTTTATTTTTCTTGTCAGCTGAAAAATCCTGCAGTCTGACTCTATCCTTAGAGTTGGCTTTTGCAGACGAGCTTTAATATCTTCCATCTCCCCATAAATCCTAGACAGATCGTAATGTAATTCGTGCTCTTCATAGCATACAGAGTAACTAATGTACTAATTTTTTTCTTTAAATAGCACAAAGACCAACAGAAAAGAGCACTTTAAAAAATAAAAACATGTTATAATAAAATACATTTCTGGATGGAAAGTTCATTTGGATGGATTGTTTCCCTTTGGGGAGGAAAACACAAAGGGTTTGAATGGAGATTAAAATTTGTGGTTTTCTTCCTTAAAAATTGTAGATCTCTTTTTGCAATAGTAATTCTTTCTCAGGTGTAACTCAGGGGACAGTGTCCGTAATTAGACAACAGTCAATATTGGTCATTCAGACAAAAATCAGGAGAGAACTAAGCCCTAAACAAAATGTATGAAGTGTAATAAATCTTCTTGTGATTTTTTTAAAATGCAAGTTTGCAAATTTGGACTGCCTGTATTCAATAAGGGTAAATATGTAGGTGTTCCAAACAACTCCTGGAACAACACTTCAAAAAAAGAAGTCATGCAAGAAGTGCTGAGTATCCAGGTTTAATTGTCTCATGCTCCTTGTATCTTGATTCATTTAAGAATTTCTTGTGGATGTTTTGTCACTGAAACTTATGTAAGAAATAGGAGTTACAGAACTCCTGTATAAAAGATAGTACTTAATATGCAAAATAAATTATAATGTTGCAGGCACCAACAAGTATATGAAACCTGTTTGCCAAACCAGTTGCATGGATTGATGATTCTCCCTTTTTAAAAAAGTGTTACGTCCATGGCAGAAATGTCTCTGAAGTCTGCTTTTAATTTTACCTGGTAACAGGGGAGCATTAAGTTGTTGTTAATTCACTCGGAGATGAAAATTGATTAAACTGATGGAAATGCATGTTTTATTGATTTAGTCCTGTTCAAACTGCCTGCTCACCCCTGGTGGACATTGTCTCAATTTACAAAGAGCTGCACTCAGCCTCAGAGTAATGGACCAAAAAATAGCAACTTTTGTTCATACCAGCCTTTGCTCTTTTGTATAGTTCTTTCAATTTATATTGTGGAAAAACAGTTTTATTCATTTGTTGTCGTGTGGATACTGCTGGCTTCAGCATACTCATTGTTATGAAGTGGCCAAGACACATAGAAATACTCAAAAAATATGCAAGATATAATTAACAAAATACAGCTAAGTCTGTGGCAAGTAAAAACTGTTAGATAAATGAAGTTTTGCAGTCCTCTGAATCAGTCACTCTCTACACAAGTTTAGCTTTCTTCCTGGCTCTAATACACTGTCTCAGCAATGTGAAAATGCAGCTTCTACAGCTGTTAGGCTCTGCATTGAATACATATAAAGACTTCTAGCAGTTCTGCTTCCTATTTCTCATCCTCGCTGCTTCCTTTCTCATTTGATTGTTATTTCTGTGCAGGGAATCTCTTTCTGTGATGAGGCAGGCCAGTATGTTTTCTTACGCAGTAGCCTATGATGTGTTTTAAGTAATGTGAGTTCTTATAAAGCCCCTGCATGACTATTGACAGGAAGTAAAAAATTTTGCGCCAAAGTCTTTAATGTTTTGTGTGTATATCATCCAGAGCTTTTTTTTCAGATCTTATACTAGTTCTTAAATCATTGTGTGTGGAATAATAATAGGTAGCCTGTAAGGTGTATGATTATCTTTGGACAGTAATGAGAAAAATCTGATAGAAAATAAAATGTTTTTAGTAACATTTAGTTTAAAAAAGGTTAAAAAAGTAAAGGAAGCCCACTGCCTGAATATTGAGGAAGATCTTTCAAAATTACTGCTGCTTTATTTTTCCAAATTTCTGCAGGAAGTTGCTTTGAATTTAATGCAAACCAATATCTGGAATGTCAGAAGTTCATACCTTTATTACTGTAGTGGAAGCAGTTTATATCTCATTAGCACTTGATAATCAAATCTACTTCTCTTTGCAGATCAGCGAGCAAGCTCACCAGTACGACATCAAGGACGAAGTGATGATGTCGAGCGGGATGAAAGAAGAGAAGAGCGAAGAGTGGATCGGTCTGATGACAGGAGAGATGAAAGGGCCCGAGAGAGAGAACGAGAAAGGGAGAGGGATCGAGAGAGGGAAAGGGAGAGAGAACGAGACAGAGAAAGGGAGAAGGAAAGAGAGTTGGAACGAGATCGTGCTCGGGAACGGGAGAGGGAGAGAGAGCGGGACAAGGATAGGGACCGAGACAGAGATCGAGACAGGGACCACGACCGGGAAAGGGAACGAGAGAGGGAGAGAGAAAAAGAGCGAGAACGGGAGCGGGAACGGGAGGAACGAGAAAGGGAACGAGAGCGAGAAAGAGAGAGAGAGCGGGAACGAGAAAGGGAGAGAGGCCGGGACAGGGATAAAGAAAGAGATCGACAGAGAGATTGGGACGACAAAGAAAAAGGAAGGGAAGACCGCAGGGATAAGAGAGATGATATCCGAGAAGAAAGAAGTTCAAGAGATGTCCATGAGGAAAGAAAATCCAAGTAAGTTGTTCTGAACATTAATTCAGTGAAAGGAAGGATGCTAACACAGGAGTAGGCTGTTTTCTTGTGCTGAAAAATGGGCCAATGGAGAAGGAGACTAGCCTGGTTGAGCAGGGAGCTTTTGCAGGAACTCAGGAAAAAAAGAGTATATTGACTTTGGAAAGAGGGGCAGGTGAATTGAAGACAGGGAAAAGGCTGAGGTACTTAACACCTTCTTTGCCTCAGTCTTTAATAAAACGCTTGGCCATCCTCAGGGTAACTGGGTTCCTGAGCTGGTAGACAGGAATGGGGAGTGGAATATTCCTCCTGTAACCCAGGAGGAAGTAGTTAGTGACCTACTGTGCCACTTAGATCCTAACAAGTCGATGAGTCCAGATGGGATTCATCCCAGGGTGCTTAAGGAGTTGGTGCAAGAGCTAGTTAGGCTGCTCTCCATCATTTATCACCAGTCCTGGATAACTGGGGAGGTCCCAGATGACTGGAGGTTGGCCAATGTGGTGCCCATC